>CAKOAT010271822.1:3989-23050 GCA_932364175.1 Eruca vesicaria subsp. sativa | reverse complement strand
CCGGATTCAGTTGAAGTCGGTCCTGGGATTTCGGATGTAGATGGCGAAGTCGATCAACCTGCGTTTGATGACTTTGATGTGTGATGTTCTTAGTTTTTTCGATTTTGTCGTTGTTTTTCCGGGACTGGCCGTTGGTGGCTTTGAATCCCTACCGCCGGGCGGTGTGTATTCGGATGTTTAATAAGAAAATATTTTCTAAAGTATGAAATTCGTTTTTATGTTAGATGTAGAGGAAAGAATACGAGTTGTCATCTCGTACCTAACTCTTTGGTGTAGATCGTCCGATTCGTTAACTTGGGAGATTTCGATTTTCGCGAGTGCTTAGATGTGGGCGAAGAGACATGCCTTTAGGATCTCGATTCATGCCTTGAGACATTAGCGACCAGTGTCCTGGGTTTAGGGCAAGACCTAGGTTTACTTTCGGATTGGGGCTGTGCGATGACTAATCGGCTTTCGTTTTGCCCGTTGCGATTTTAACCTGATTCCATACCGATTTAGAATCCGCGATAGGTTCTCGGCTTATACGATTCGTCTGGTTGGAATCGAGCATATCACCGGGAGACTGTCCTGGAAGTGCTGACCAAAAATTTGGATTTCTTTTATAGCGCGCTATTTTATCCTCGTCGGATGTATGCGGACCGATAGGTCAGTGCGTTTGTTTAGGACGGCTAGCGTGCTCGGCGGGGCCAATCGCCGAGCGTTCGTGTTTTTATAGTCGCGGACGGACTGTGGGGAAATATTTTTCTTCGAAAATTTAGGCGACGTCTCGCCCGTTCTTTCCGAAAATATTTTGATATGCGAATTTTTGTGAAATGATCGAGTAGTTGTTACTGCGGAAGCGATTTTCCGGATTTGCGTTTTTCGATGGTAGCGGAGGTATTCTAACTTTGTCTTTATTAAAATTTTGAAAAAATTTCGATTACAGAGTTAAAAGAAATTTTGTAAAAAATTTTGGGAGTATACGAATACTCGTATACTCACCCACTCCCCCCCCCCCGCTTTGGAAAGGGGGATAGCTGAACTCGTCTTTAGGCGAGCTGCCTACGTATTCCTTTCGGAAATCAAGCCATCTCGTAGTTCTGATTGTTTGCGCGAGTGTGTTTACTCGGCTGTCGTAGACGTCTCGATCGCTTCAGTCGCGGGATCGATGTCTTTGTCCGGGATTGTCTCCTCCGGTTGGGCGGANTGCGGAAGATGACGTTGACCGTGCTTCCGGTATCAACCAGGATTCGCGCAACCTCTAGATCGCTTATCACCAAATCGATGACAAGGGGATCGGCATGCGGTTGGTCGATTCCGCCGGTTTCAGCATCGTTGAAAGAGATTACTCCTGTCGGAGAATCGTCCATCGGCACCTTCCAACTCGAGCCGGTTTTGGCTTTACGCTGGTAGGATTTTATCGACGAGACGGTGACGTTAAAGTATGGCGATTCGCCGATGATCATGTTGATTTTACGGCGGTTAGCGTCGTTACCCTTCTCGTCTGTTTTTCTTCCGCGTTTTTCGCCCGACTGATTTCCCTGAGGCGGGGTTTGCGCGTTTTTGTCATTCTTCGGGACGCGGTCCGAATCGTGGATGAGATCCTTGACGCTTGATATCTTGGAAAGTTCTCCCGCGACCAACTTTGCGGCCAGTCTGACGCCGAGAACTTTACAGTTCACGGTGGAATGACCATGGGTTTGGTGGAGGTCGCAGAAAGAATTCTCATCGTAATTCGAATTTCTTGTCCATGTGTTACCCGTAGTTCGCCCTTGCTCCAAACCAGAGTTGATAGCGTAGTTATGCGCCCCTCAGAGATCCTGTCCCTCGTGATGGACGAATTTGTCGTTACGAGAGCTTTTCTTTGTCTGCTTCTGCTCGGACGCGTTATCCCTCGCGGATGTTTTCACCGGCTTATGCTTCTCGGACAGGATTCTAGTTTCCTCTTCGATGGTTATGAAGTCGGTGGCCTTATGGAGCGCATCCTGGATCGTCCCCGGTTTCTCGAGAGTTATCCATCTGCGGAACTCCGATTTATACCAGAGCGATTTTCTTAACGCGTCGATGGCAGCTTTGTCACTGATCCCGCTAACCCTAGCGATGACGAGTTTGAATCTACTCATGAAATCGCGGAGAGATTCGTCTTCCTCGTGCACCAAGCTCCAGAGATCGGCGTCGGAGGTCTCCGGGTTGATGAACATCGAGTACTGTTTCAAGAACTCCGAAGCCAGTCGACGGAAACTTCCGATCGAATTTAGCATAAGTTTGGCGAACCATTCGAGCGCGGCTCCTTCTAGGTTTTCGACGAAGAGGCGGCAGTAACCTGCGTCTTTTTCGTGGTCCTTGAGCTTGGCTCGTCCCATGGTGATCTGGAACGCTTTCAGGTGCGCTTTGGGATCGGTCGTCTCGTCGTAAGTTGGCACCTTAAGCTTTCCGGGATCGGGCAGTTTGATCTCGGTGATGCGAGCCGTGAAAGGCGTTTTCCGAGATTCGTACAGCAGCCGATCGATCTCGGGTGCGGCGCTGGTCACGTGGTGAATCTGAGATTTCACCGCTTTTACCGCTGCGGCCGTTTTGGTAATGTATTCGCGGAGATCGCGAATCTCGGTCTGATTGCCAGCAGTTTTCCGACCCTGTCGGCGTTTGCTGCGAGTGACCGGAGATCGCTCCTCGGCGGTTTTTGCGCATCGCGCGAAGTCGAGTTCTCCTTCGTCTCCAGTAAAGGAACGTTCGGGAGACGACTCCGGTTGAGGACTGCGAGTTTTCCTTCTCCTAGGATGGACGTCGGCGTCTTCGTCTGTCGAGTCGGCCTGGTCGCTCGTTTCCAGGTTGACCCTTTCGATGCCGTCGCCTTCGGTCTCCTGTTCGCGAGTATGAGATTTTCCGATTCGTTCAGCGTCGTGTCAGGGTTTTCTTTTCCGGAATCCTTTTCCGGTACGTTTCCCTGATCGATTCTGGGACGATCTATAGGAGCGCCGAAATCGAGTCTCCTTTCACGGATTTTGGTAGTTCCGCAGGGGCGAATATCTTCGGTTCTCGCGGTTAGGGTTTCGAGCCGTTTTGCGAGTGAACCAATGAGCTTTTCCTGCTCTTCCGATTTTTTGTTAAACTCGGAAAGCATCCTTTCGACCGTCTCGGCGTTAGCGTTTGTAGCGTTGGCCGCAGGTGCGTCTTTTGGTAGCGGTGTTTCAACGTTGTCGCGTTCGTCGCGAGTTTGGTTGTCACCAGTCATCGTTTCTTCGTTGGGCATGTTGCGGTTACGGTGTAAGATAGATCCGGACCCCCCCCCCTCCTTCTAGCGCCAAACTGTGGGAGTCGATTTCACCCTACTGTCTAATAAATCGTAAATAAGGAAACTTCGGGAAAAACCCTAAGTTTCCAGAGGAACCGGCTATCTGCGAGAACCGCACAACGAAAATAAGAAAACGATAACTTAGAATTAAAATGAGAATAAACGAAAATAGAGAGAAAAGAGGTTCTTATTCCGAATCTGCGTTGAACTGGTACAAAAAGAATCGCCGAAAGTGTAAGAACTAGAAAAACCCTAATTGAGATGCAGCTCGCTAACAGAAAAACGGAAAGATTCCTAAATGCTAGTTTTGGTGGTGAGAGCTCTGAATTTCGTGTGTGTGCTTCTGCCCTAGACCTCCTCTTTATATACTCCTCGTTTTGGCTATCCGATCTTTCCATTTCGCCCAAATTTGACTAAATCGGGAATTTTCCATTCTTCTCGATCCTTCCTTTTCTGCTGCGGAAATCTTCTATTTCTCTTCAAACCTTCCTTTTATGTTTAAACTTGACTTTTATTTTCTTTCTGCGAGTAAACTGTCAAAACGTTACCAAATCTGAGGGTTAGATTCCGTTAAAATCGCGAGTTGGGTTTTATCGCGTTTTAGGTCCTTCCGGGCCGTTTTGCGATAAAAACCGTTTTCCGACTTTTTACGGGATCGTTTCCTGATCTGACGTCGTTTTTAATAAATTTCTCGAGTTAATCGCAAAGTTTTACGATTTACTTGACTTTTTATTAAAAACACGTTTTTTACGACTTACTCGGCGTTTTTTATGATTTTAACGAGAAATCTCGAATAAATCGTATAGTTTAGGCAATGTTTGGTGTTTCGTTGAACCGTTGCCGTTTTTTACGATTTCCTCGAGTCCTTTCCGAGAAAACGAAGTTTTACGGTTTTTATCGTAAAACTCGAACGGTAAGTCGGATCGAGATGGAACGAGAGATATTTCGGCCGTGGTTTAGAATGCGACCTTGTCAAAAGACGTAATTTTCGAATCGGGAATACGGGAAATCGAGACGCGGAGTGTCCGGGACGTCTCTAGTTCGCCCATCGGCGTACTAAGCCGGGCCCGGCTTTGTACGCCGATGGGCGAACTAGTCATGCATGTTTTAGTTTGCCCATCGGCGAACTAAGCCGGGCCCGGCTTAGTTCGCCGATGGGCGAACTAGAGAATGCTTTTTAGTTCACCCATCGACGTACTAAGCCGGGCCCGGCTTAGTGTGCCGATAGGCGAACTAAAGAGTGACTCTTAGTACGCCCATCGGCGAACTAAGCCGGGCCCGGCTTAGTTCGCCGATGGGCGAACTAGTTGCGACTAGTTCGCGTTTTACGGCTTTTTCGGTTTTTTGCGGTTTTTGCGGTTTTGTAAAACGATTCTCGAGTTTTATAAAACGATCTTCGGATTTCATAAAACGACTTTTGAGTTTTATAAAAACGATCTTCGAGTTTTATAAAACGATTCTCGAGTTTTATAAAACGGTTTCTCGAGTTGTATAAAATGATTCTCGAGTTTTATAAAACGATTCTCGAGTTTTATAAAACGGTTTCTCGAGTTTTATAAAGCGATTTCTCGAGTTTTATAAAACGATTCTCGAGTTTTATAAAACGATTTCTTGAGTTTTATAAAACGATTCTCGAGTTTTATAAAATGATTCTCGAGTTTTATAAAACGATTCTCGAGTTTTATAAAACGATTTCTTGAGTTTTATAAAACGATTCTCGAGTTTTATAAAATGATTCTCGAGTTTTATAAAACGATTCTCGAGTTTTATAAAACGATCCTCAAGTCTTATAAAACGATCCTCGAGTCTTATAAAATGATTCTCGAGCTTTATAAAACGATTTCTCGAGTTTTATAAAACGATTCTCGAGCTTTATAAAACGATTTCTCGAGCTTTATAAAACGATTTCTCGAGTTTTATAAAACGATTTCTCAAGTTTTATAAAACGATTCTCGAGCTTTATAAAACGATTTCTCGAGTTTTATAAAACGATTTTTGAGTTTTATAAAACTATTCCTCGGGTTTTATAAAACTGTTCTTTTTGTATTTTCGCGGGGAGTTTTGGCTATTAATTCCGTCGTACCGATTTTGACCCCAACAGTATTGATATCTTTATATAAGTTTTATATATGTTTTGGAGTCTATTAGGTATGTTTTCAGGTTCAGGAGCATTTTGGAGTAAAGTGATGATTTAGGTGCCCTTATGGAGCTTAAAGGAGAGTTTTCTGAGATGACTATGAAGATCAGACAACAAGGATACATATCGATCGATACACACCCTCTGTAATCGATCGATGATGCTTCTATTGAAGATGAAGTCGAGATACTCCATCGATCGAAATGAAGCGTGGAGAACAAGTCTGACTTGGCCGACTTGAAGCCCAAGTTTTCCTAATATTACAAGATTGCCCCTGACGAGTTTTTAACCTAATGGAACTCATATTTATAGTTTTGTCTATGTGTTTTTGCTAGACATGCTTTTATTGTTCTAATGCTTTTTGTACTTTAAAAGCTTTACATGCTTTTTATGTTCTTTGATTTACAAAGTATTCTTTTCATCTTTAATTCTCAAAGGCTATAGAATTCTAGATTTAGAAGAAACACACAAAGAGATTTGTTATTCCAAGAACCAAAAGTTCAATCTTCTAATCTTATAAGTTTCTATTATTACCTTTCTGTTATGAATATCTTAGCTATGTCTGAGTAGATTCCTTTGTTACATTTAGGGTTCAAATAGTTATGAGGGATTAGCCTCAACTATGGAATGTTGAGTTGTTGATATTGATTATCTAAATGAACCCTAATGCTTACTCTAGAGTAGCTACCTAGAGTATGATCATGGATGTGATTTAACTTGTTAATCATTATCCTGAAATCGTTTGGCATAAGCTTAGATCCTCTAGGAATGTGCGAGAGCCGGTCTATGATCTTGGTGAACACAGTTTCGATTCGATCTTATGCTATATCGATCGATACTCTTATAGAGTCATCGATCGACGGCAACCTTATCGTCTGATATTCGCTGTCAAAACATCGGTCGATATTGCCGGCAAAAAGATCAATGGATGAGTCTATTTAGCGACCGCTATTAGATCTGTCTAAGAATCGAAGTTCTTATATATCTTGCAAGCAATTCACTAAAACATCTGTAGCATTATAATCCTGATTATCTGAATAGCAACCTTTAATCTAACTACTTTCTTTTATTGTCTTAAACCAAAATCTATTCTCTTGAGCAACTTACCATCGCTCACAAACTGCAATTTAGTATTTTAACTTAATCAACCTAGCATAATCACTTAGGATTACATCTATTGTGTTACTTAGTTCCCTGTGGATTCGATCCCTAAGTACTACAATTGAACCTCTTATATGAGAGAGTAATTCACTTCTTAGGGTTACACATTTGAGTGATATCACATGCTCGGACACGGAGAGGTAGAGTAGCAGGATCTCACCATCTAGAGGTTTTGAGAGGAGAGGAGGTGTTGTGAGGTAGGCATTGAGGTCGTCGAGAGCGAGTTCACACTTATCATTCCATTGGAAATCCTTAGGATTTTTCAGGGTCTCGAAGAAGGCGTGAGATTTATCGGATAGCCTGGAGATGAACCTGCTCAATGCGGCCATCCGGCCCGTTAGCCGTTGGAATTCCTTCACATTTCGAGGGGGAGGGATCGCCTGAATGGCTCGCACCTGTTCTGGATTGGCCTCGATGCCCCTGTAGGTGACTATGTACCCCATGAATTTTCCGGAGCTGACCCTGAATGAACACTTTGAAGGATTAAGCTTCATGTTGTATTTCTTGAGGGTTACGAAGGCTTGTTGTAGGTGGGAGATGTGATCTTCTGCCTTGAGAGACTTGATCACCATGTCATCTATATAGACTTCCATGGTCTGTCCGATTTGTTCAGCAAACATCATGTTCACGAGCCTCTGATATGTAGATCCCCCATTTTTCAGGCCAAAAGGCATGACCTTGTAATAATAGATGCGCCTTGGGGTCATAAAGGATGTCTTTTCCTGGTCGTCTGGATGCATGAGGATTTGATTGTAGTCTAAGAAGGCGTCCATGAAGCTCATGAGCTGATGGCCTGCGGTGGCGTTGACGAGCTTGTCGATATGAGGAAGGGGAAAAGGATCCTTGGGGCATGATTTGTTGAGGTCGGTGAAATCTATGCAGACCCTCCATTTCCCGTTCTTTTTCCTAACCACGACCAAGTTGGCTAGCCACTCGGGATACTGAACTTCTTTTATGAATCCAGCGTCGAGCAGATTCTTGACCTCTTTTCGTCCCTTTCGGGAGTGAATTTCCTTCTTTTCTGTCGTACTGGGTGAATTGAAGATCTACCAGCAGCTTGTGCATGATGATCTCGGGGTCAATCCCGGGCATATCCTCGTGAGACCAGGCAAAACAGTCGGAGTTGGAGCAGAGGAAGTCAATTAGTCTTTTTCTTAATCCAGTGGGAAGCTTGGACCCTATCAGCAATTTCCGGCCCGGGTTTCCTTCTTCTAGGGGTACCTCGTCAATCTCTTCTACCTCAGGCTCCTCCGCATGTAAGGCCGAAGGCCCCAGGTAATTGCTATAAGACCGGACTTCTACCTTTCAGAGTAGTTTGATTGCAGGCCCTAGCATTCTCCTGATCTCCTTTGATTACCCTGATGCCCCAGGGGGTCAGGAATTTGATGGATTGATGAGGAGTTGAGGGTACGGCCCCCATTTCGTGTATGCAAGGCTAGACAAATATCAGGTTGTAGGAAGATGCGAAGTCGACAACAAGGAATTGCGTTGGTTAGTTTACCCCTTCGGCGTACACCGGGAGGATTACCTCTCCCAAGGTGTTCTTAACCTCTCCGCTGAAGCCTATAAGCGGAGTAACCTTCCTTCTTAGTGCATTTTCCTCCAGCCCTAGGTCGGTGTAGGCTGGGAGGAAGATGATATTGCTGGAACTACCGTTGTCTATCAGGATCCGTCTCACCAAGCAGTTTGCTACGGTGAGGGGGATGACCAGGGCGTCGTGATGAGGAGCCAGGACCCTCTCCTGTTCCTTGGCAGTGAAACTGATCTCATCAGTTCCAAGGAGTAGGCGCTTTTGGTCTCTATTCTCTTAGTCGTGCCTTGCGTTCCTGGTGCTGCGCTTAGCGGCCGCGTGGCTTATACCTCTTATCTCTGAGCCTCTGGAGATCACATGGATAACTCGGTCTTGGTGTGGGGGAGATGCGGGCCTTTTTTCTGTGGGCCGGTTCGCGCCTTCCTTAGCCTGGATGCTTTTGGCCTTATCGAAGAGGAACTCCTTTAGGTGCCCCTTCTTGAGGAGCTCGTTGACTTCCAGCCTCGGGGGGATGCAGGCTTCCGTCTTGTGACAGTGGTCATGGTGGAATTCGCACCATCGGTTGGGGTTTCGATTAGCATCCGCGGCCTTCATTTTAGGAGACTATTTGATCTGCTGACCCATCTGGCTTAGGACGTTCACCAGCTCGGGCTTTGAGATGGATATGTGAGAGATGTCGGGCCATGTAGATACGTTAATCCCCTCGATCGAGGTGTTGGGGGCGATTCGGGCGCCTGTCCCTGCCGTAACCTCCGGCCTCCCTTGGGGGCCTACACTGGGACCCTTCATCGCGATCATTCCTAAGCGGCCTGCTAGGCCTAGGTTCTTGCTTCTGCTGAGCCTTGGCCTGACTCGTGACGTCTTCTTCCCATCTCACTTGGGCCCAGGCACTAGATAGGACCTCCTCCATTGTTTTACATTGATACTTAGTTAGTTCCTTGTACAGGTCCCCATCTGGAAGCAGGCCTCTTTTGAAGGCGCATAAAGCTGTCCCTGCGTTGCATTCGGGGATTGCAACCTTTTCTTGGTTGAAGCGCGCGATATAGGCCTGAAGAGGTTCGGTCCTATGCTGGAGTACTTCGTAGAGGTCGTCAGAATTCTTTTCCAGGTTTCTGCTGTTGGTGAATTGCTCCACGAACTTGTCGCTGAGTTCTGCGAAGGACCTTATGGATTTTATGGGGAGATTGATGTACCACTAAAGGGAAGGACCGGTTAGGGTTGAGCCGAAGCCCCTGCACATGGCAGGTTCCCTCAGTCCCCGGGGGACTGCTGCTGTTAGCATTCGCTGTTTGTAGAGGGCCACGTGGTTGTCTGGATCGCTGGTCCCGTCGTAAGTCTTCATGGTAGGGAAGGAGAATTTCCTTGGCATCTCGACCGAGGCGATCTCTTCCACGAAGGGCGTGTCGGAGTAGGAGCTAGGGTCGCTCCTTCTGATGGGGGGAGACATGCCTGGGACCCTTTCCACCATTGACTGGATGGTGTTGAACTTCTCGGAGAACATCTTCTCGAGATACGCCACGGTGGCTGGATCTGAGATCAAGGGGTTGTCGGGTGAGTATTCCTCGTCCTCCATATCGGAGTCACTGCTGAGGTTCACCTGTTTCCTTATTGTTGTTGCTTCCTTACCCTCGGGTTCCTTGTCGTCGAGAGCTGTACGCTGAGTTGCTCCTTCTTTGTCGGCAGGAGTATCGAGGGAGGGCATGGTTCGAACTCGGGTTCGAAACCTCCGGCGCTTGTTGCTGTTCTTCCCAATATCTTGATTCTCCTTTTGGAGAAGATGGTTTTCGACTTCGAGTGCCCCTACTTTCTCCGCGCTTCGTTACAGTTGTTGAGTATGCTCGTCGAGTTTAGCTTTTAGTGTTTGAACTTCTTGGAGAAGCTCTGAGCTATCCCCGGCTGTTCCTCGAGCCTCGCGGAGCTTGGTGATTTCTCCTCGGAGGGTGTTGAGCTGATCGATGAGCTCGGCTTCTCTTGGAGTAGCTCCGATGGGTACGGCTGAGTCTTCTGGTGTCATCGTCACGTAGTTGGAGTACTCCCCTCCTTCTAGCGCCAAGCTGTTATCGTATTTTTGTGTAG
Organism: Eruca vesicaria subsp. sativa; assembly: GCA_932364175.1. Lineage (NCBI taxonomy): Eukaryota > Viridiplantae > Streptophyta > Magnoliopsida > Brassicales > Brassicaceae > Eruca > Eruca vesicaria. Next base: position 12,874 of record CAKOAT010271822.1, on the reverse strand, counting down.
GGTCGTTTTAGTACTACAGAACACAAGAAGGTTCGTGTATGAGTTCGAGAGAAGAGAGAGGTAATGAAGAGAGTTGTATGAGGTAAGGAGAAATCAAGAGGAACAAGACAATAAGCAATAGAGAAGGAGACGTATTATTAGGTTATTCGAATGGGGGCTACAATGTTTGTGTATGAACCCTAATTCTAGCCGCCTAGATCTAGTCTCTCAATCTCTAAGTGTCGATCTTTCATTCTAGGGTTTGGGTTCCCCTTATATTGATGTAGATGTCGGCTTGCATTATGTTAAACTCTTCCATATTGGCGAATATGGGAGAGTTTCCTTGTATGGAGAACTTCCATTTTACTCAAGGGTCGGTTTTGGAACAGAGGTCGGGCCCGGGGAACCTGAAGACAGGGTCTGGGCCCTGGGTCCCTTTCGAGTCGGGGTCTAGAGGCCGGTGCGCAGCCTGGAGGCTGGAGGAATCTGGTGCTTGGATATTTTTTCCCATCAGCTCTGGCTAATCTAGGGTCCGCCCTAGAAACCACTAGCCAGATGAACTTTTCCTTACTGGTACTCCAATGGCTGGCTACAGACCAAGAAGGGGATCCTGAAGAAATATCTGTCATCTACGAAGGAGAAACCTGGATGACCCCTATAATCGACTACTTCGTACGCGACCTCCTCCCCGAGGATCGAAGCGAAGGCCGAAAGATAAAAATGCAAGCAGCAAGATACTGCACCACTAAAGGAAAATTATACCAAAGATCCTTTTGAGGACCATACCTACAATGTCTCCCCCTAGGGAGGTGGCCCGGATCCTAGAAAAGCTCCATGAAGGAGAATGCGGCTCCAACTCTAGTGGCCGAAGCCTAGTGCTCCGAGCTAGAAGAACAGGCTACTATTGGCCCACGATGGCCAGTGACGCCCTCAGAAAAGATAGGTCCTGTGATCAATGCCAGAGGCACGCCCCGATCTCCAACCTCCCTCCGGAGAACCTGAACTCTCTAAGCTCTCCCTCGCCCTTCCAAAAATCGGGCATGGACATCGTCGGAAAATTCCCGATGGCACCGGTGCAAAAGGTATTCATCCTCACAATAAGTGACTACTTTACAAAATGGGTAGAGGCCGAGAGATTGTCACAGACAACAGGCCCCAGTTCACGAGCCACGACTTCAGAGAATTCTGCCAAGAGTGGAACATCAAGCTCTCCTTCTCCGCACCGCGGCACCCACAATCAAACGGCCAGACCGAATCTATAACAAAACCGTGGTCAACATGATCAAGAAACGCCTGGAGAAAGCCCACGGGCCCTGGGCAGAAGAGTTGCATGGAGTCCTCTGGGCTTATCGGACCACTCAAAAAACAACCACACAAGAGACTCTATTCTCACTAGTCTACGCCATGGAATCCGTGATACCCACTGAGGTACACGTCAGAACGACTGTCTCCGGACCTATCTCCCAGGAGGAAAACAATGAATTGTTGACCCTAAGCCTGGATCTACTCGACGAAAAAAGAGAGGCTGCTCGCCTAAGGAACATTTCCTGTCATCAGAAGGTGGCCAGGAGCTACAAAAAGAAAGTCAGGACCAGAACCTTCCAGCAAGGAGACTGGGTCCTGCGGCGAGTCTGTGACACACTAAAGACAAATCGCAGGGAAGCTGGCCCCAGGTTGGGAAGGCCCCTACAAAATAATTGGAGTGCAGGGAGCAGTAGCCTACAAGCTGAAAGACAGCAAAGGAAAGGTCCAACTTAACTGCTGGAACGCCCTGCACCTCAAGTTCTACCATTTCTAATTAGATTTCCAGATCCTATATTTGAAGTACACTGGTTTCCTGCTCCTATGTATGCTAAAAACGTCTACGAACTAAGCCTATATAAGATATTTTAGTTCCAACTAAAGGAGCCACAGGAATTCCACTGAACTTAAAAGGGGCATACTAGCCGGATCAGACCCCAAGGGGCTCTTCGATCCTGGCAAACCCTACATATACGTGACATGTTTCACATATAAAACCACCAAGCAGGACCAGGCCCCAAGGGGCACCTCAGTCCCAGAAAACTTCGCATCTATGTGACATGTTTAACATATAAAAATACTTGGGTATGCAAATTGGGACGGGCTTGAACCCCTAATACAATCGACAATACCCCAGCCCCTGCGTAGAGGCCTCGAGCCGTAATCTACAAGGGGGCCACACGTACTAGTGCATCAATCTCTGCATCAAACACGCCCCGAGCTAAATGAGATGCAGGGGGCATGACGTATAACTCCAGAGTACTGAGATCAGCCCCATGGTTTCAGGGAGCAGACGGTGCACAAAACCCTAGGAGCACTTCTATCCTGCTTATCCAGACGTGGAAAGCAGCAAGTCTGGTACGTGGCTCACTACTCCCCAGTAGACCCACCCCAGTACAAACATATAAGACTGAGAGTGGCTTTCTGCAGAAAGCAGAGTGCAGCATTACAGGATCTCGATACTGACCCAAGTGGCAGAATGCGAATCCTTACCCGGGATCGGTAGTGGCCTACCCAAGGGAGGCAGAATACGATTTCGATGACAATGGGCCTCCGGGCCCCAAATGTTCAAAATTCCGAATTTTACATTTTTACATAAAGATCGGTAGTGGCCCACCTAAGGGGGGCAGAATACGATCCCAATAATAACAAGCCTCCGGGGCCCGAATGTTCAAAATGCCGAATTTTACATTCTCACTTGAGATCGGTAGTTGCCTACCAAAGGGAGGTAGAATACGGTCTCAAAACGGCCTCAGGGTCCGACCCCAGAGTCCCCAATGTTCAAAATCACGAATTTTACATCTCTTATCTATTCACCTCCGGGTCCAGGTCAAGAACCATAGTATCTACTTAGAAAAACCTCAGGGTTCCGAATTCTTATCCTTGAAATACAGGACAGACCCCAGGGTCCCAAGCAACTGACTTAAATTTTTAGTCCAATACCTAACCTTAGGGCTAAACAGTGAACTTCCAAGTTCCCAGTGTTCAAAATTCTGAACTTTACACTTCTGGTCTCCGTACCCAGCCGTAAACCTTTAGGCCTAATAAGAAATATTCACACCGGAGTACTAAGCCTCCGGGCCCAATCAGTATCCCCAATCCCAGGCAACGAGCCTATCAATTCAGAACCATGAGTTCCTGCCTCTACAAAGAAACCTCCTATCTCCATGTCTGAGTAAAAGAACGCAGGGCCCAAGACTAACCTCAGGACCACCAAAGCTGATATCCTAAAACACTTGGTGGGGTCCACGCCATGTTTAAGCTAAACGGTCCTATAAGGACCCTCCCCTCGAACTACTTAACTACTCGAAAGAAGAAGGCAGGAAATCACGCTAGGAATATAGAAGCAAAGCACGAGATTTTCAAGAAAAAGACAGGGATCTTTATTATTAAAGACAATCGAAAGAAAACAAAGACTTCACCCTGCGACAAAAGCATCGACAAGGGGTACATAATAATAAAACAGCAAAAAGTAAAAGATAGACATGAGAAAATCCAAGTCTAAGACCCCCTTGGAAAGGGTGCCCGAGGAATTCCCGCACAGCTTCCTCCTCCCACGGACAGCAGTCGACGATACTCCCCTACACGGTCCCAACAGCTGGTACATCCCTCCGACCATTCCTTCATAAGCTCCCAGCGAGTAAACGCCCTAGTTCGCTGCACCGCTACAGCATGGTGGGTTACTACATCCCGGAGTTGAGCGCAAAAGAAAAGAACCTCCTTGTGTAAGGAAAAATGACGGCTCATCGAGTTGGTATCACCAGGGCACCTTGGGGCAAGAAAACAGGAGGAGACGATAGATACAGGACCTGCATGAGCTGCTCGCGACATAGGTATGCTGAAAGGCTGTTTCCTCCCGCTTCTGGCCCTAAGGTAATCATCGTATATCGACTGAACAGAAGCTCTAGGAACCTCACTTGGAAACCAAAGTACGACTAAATACAAGACATGGACCGCAAGAAGTTGATAAAGTTAGGGGATTTCTTACCCCAGACGCGGCTATGACGCAAAGCTGCCGGACTCACTAAAAAGAAGATCCACCGAAATCGCTTCGGGATACTCAGGGCCAACTTCGCCGAAACTTCACCGGCAAAATTCACATGCCTCGCCACATCTACAGGTCAGACAACATAATGAGGAAGCTACGAAAGGGAGTCATACAAGAAACCTACTAGAAACTAACCAACGGAGTGTCAAAACAATGGGTAATCAGGGGACCCATCAAGCTTCATGAACATGAATCTCCTATCCCACGAATCATTGAAAGGAAAGCTGCCACGAACGCCGCTTGGAGGTTCGTTTACCAAAGCCTCTCCCTCTCGGGGCCACACTTGGTACATCTTCCTTCTATTTCACAAAGGGACAAAGCTGTAGGAATAAAGGACATCAGGTACCCCCAGCGATATGCCATGAAGTTTTCCTAGAACCTGAATAGCGATCAACATACGCCACGACGATGGAGTCAGCTGCAAAGGGGAGAAACCAAAATAAGACGATACCTCCCCTATCAAGGATGGAACGCCGCCCCTAAAGCCAGCCTCCAGATAAGCCTCACAGACGGCTATCTCACCGATATCACCATCCGGTGCACTTTCAAAATCTCCTGCACATATTAGTCCCACTGAGTCAGGAACTGAGTATTTCCTACGGATCCTAGCCAAATCCCCCTCCCCGATATTGGAACGAGGACCATCGCCACCTACATCATGTGGGAGGTGAAAAAACCTACGCCGTAGAAGAGCCTTAGGCGTCATCACGTCATCTACTCCAAGGTCGGCTCCTGGCGACGTCACCGGGGAAGAAAACAGATCTAGGGATACACAACGGGGCCTAACACGTCCTCCAACGCAAGAATATGAAAATAACGAAAGATTGACCTGATTATTCATCCCCTCAAGGCTGGAAGAAAGGATCTCGGATAACATTTCTCGGCAAGAGAAGGTCATAATATATACCTAAGACGGAAACCCTCAGGCGACTCCAAAAAAGGAAAGAGCTTTCCTTCATAAAAGCAGAAAATCCGAAAAGTGGGAGTCGAAATAAGAAGTTTCCTATTTTTTCACTCCAACCGAAGAGGAAATAGCGGCGAACCAATAAGATGTCAACGAATCAGCGCAAGCGGCTAGGGTTTTCTCGATCTTCCAAGGCACAGTGGATCCTGACTCCGCACCATCAACCTCAAAAGGCTAAGGCCCGGAAGATACCCACGGAACACCATTTCACCAAGGGAAGCTCGGCTTACTCCAGACTCCAAACACGGTTCCAACCTAGACGAGGACCTGGATAATAGAGTGTCTAGAACGATGCCTTACTTAAGGGGAATCTGCTGAGATAAAGCGACCCCAGTCCTCGTATCCACACTTTATCCCTTGATTCCATCAGTGAAATCAAGGAATAAGGGGCAAACTGTTGGGAAAAAATATCCAGGCACCAGATTCCTCCAGCCTCCGGGCTGGGCACCGGCCTCGAGACCCCTGCTCCGAAGGAACCCAGGTCCCGGACCTTGCTTCTAGGCTCCCCGGACCCGACCCCTGCTCCAAAAGCCGGCCCTTGGATAAAATGGAAGTTTTCCATTTACGGGAACTCTTCCATATTCGCCAATATGGAAAAGTTTAACCTAATACAAGCCGACATCTACACCTATATAAGGGGAGCCTAAACCCTAGAATAATGGATCGACACTTAGAGATTGAGAGACTATACCTAGGCGGCGAGAATTAGGGTTCTTACACCAACATTGTAACCCCCATTCGAATAACCTAATAATACGTCTCCTTCTCTATTGCTTCTTATCTTGCTTATGCTCATACGAATACCTCTGATTTCTCCTCACCTCTTACAAATATCCTCGCTTCTCCCTATCTTCGTACAAACCTTCTTGTGTTCCATAGTACTAAACGACCCTACACAAAAATACCATAACACACAATATATTTCATAACATTCCCCCTTGGATGCCATAACCGTGGTAATACACTTTGGATGTTGCCTCGTTAAAACCTTTCCAAAAAAAACTCAAAAGCCAAAGGTGTTGGACCCAAAATTGGGCCCATTAACTCGAAGCCCGTTGAAGAATCGTGCAAGAGAGTTCAAAGAGAATTCGAGGAAGTACAACGAGAACAAGGTTAGGCCCAACGTTTAAAGTAAGACCCAGGCCCATGTTTTATCATCAAGTCGTGATCATTGGACACAGCGAGGTCAAAACGGGACCCCAGAGATCGCGGAAGCAATTCAAGGAAGGAAGGACTATAAAAAGAGAGCTAGAATGGCATTCAACAAACACGAGAAAAACCATAGAGCTATTCACTAATCACATCGACCTCATTCTTTAGATTTCTAGTTCGCTTTCTTGTACTCTTTGTTGTTATTTCCGATCTCGTTAAGCACTTTGTAAACGAATTCCATATTAATTAAAAGTCCATTTTGTCAACCGAAGTCTGATTGTATCGTTGTATTTAAGAACATCGTTCACCACATCCTTTGTCTTCCTCTGATTTAAATCTCGATCTCTACAAAATAGTGAGTGTGGATTTTAGGATCTACATTTTGGCACCGACTGTGGGGAAGATAATAGAAAAACACGTTTGCTAAAAATCTGATCTAGGAATTCTAAGCACGATTATGGGCTCTGATCGAACCCGATCTGGATATCCCAAAAGAAAATTTTGTACCTCACTGGAAGTCTTTCAGCTGACGCATCCCAATCTGATGTGTGAGCTTCCTGAATATTGAGATTGAAAGTGACTTGGTGAATAGATCTGCTGAATTGTCACTTGAACGGACTTGTAGTACTTGGACCTCATCGGCTTTCTATAAATCGTGGGTGAAGAAGAATTTGGGTAGAATGTGCTTCGTCCTATCTCCTTTGATGTAGCCATCCTTAAGCTAAGCAATACAAGATGCATTGCCCTCGTGCATGATGGTCGGTTCTTCTTTGCCTCCAGTCATCCCACAATCTCTTTTAATATGTTGGGTGATGGACCGCAACCAGAAAAACTCACGGCTGGTGTGGGAACCAGAATTCACCCCTGTCAAATTTTACGTAAATAAAGGAACTTAGGGAAAACCCTAATTTCCCAGAGGAGCCGGCTATCTGCTGAACCACACACAAGCAATCAATAACACGATAACAAAATAAAAAATATGAAAAATGAGATAGAGAGCGAAGGGGATTCTTATTCCAAATTCTTCGTAAGAGTGGTACAACGAGAGTAAGCCTTGGCTACAAGAGCTGACGGAGAGTTCCCTTGTTCTAAGAACCTAAGACTGAAAACCCTAGTTGTGACGCAACTCGATATCAAAAAACGGAAAGTTTCCTAATGCTAAACTTGGTGGTGAGAGCTCTGAAAATCGTGTTCTGCCCTTGTCCCCAGTCTTCTGCTTATATACTCCCTCCTTAGGCGGTTTAATCCTTCCTTTTTCGCCCAGATTCGAGTCCATCAGAAATCTTCCAATTATCTCGATCTTTCCCTTTTTCTTCGGAAAACTTCTATTTATCTTCAAGCTTGACATTTATCTTCAATCTGCGAGTAAATAGGCAAACCGTCTTCGTATATATGGGCTAAACTTTGTTTAAAGTCGCGAGTGGGATTTTATCGCATTTTAGGACTTTCCGAGCCTGTTTTTGCGACTTAACCGTTTTGCGATTTCAAACGAGATCGTTCCTTAATACGACGCTATTTTATAAAACATCTCGAGTTAATTGTATAGCTTAACAATATCCGATGTTTCGTCTAACCGTTGCCGTTTTATACGATTTACTCGAGTTCTTTCGAGAAAACAAGACTTTACGGTTTTTATAGTAAAACTTGATTGATAAGACGGATCGAGATGAAACAAGGGACCTTCTGATCACGGTTCAGAGCACGACTGGAGTCGAAGGACGTATGCTTCGTGTTGGGAGTGCGGGGAACAGGGCTCGGATTAGCTAACTCGACGTACGGCGAACTGAACCGATCCGGTTCAGCTTGTCGTACGGTGAGCTGTTGTGAGACGATCAGCTCGCCATACGGCAAAGTGAACTGCCTGGTTGAGCTCGCCGTACGGTGAGGTGAACCAAGTGGTTTAGCTCGCCCTACGGCGATCTGGTTCGTGGCCACCAGCTCGCCGCACGGCGAATTGGTTTCTCCGAACCAGCTCGCCGTACAGAGAGCTGGTCCGTGATGCCCCAGCTCGCCGTACGGCGAGGTGAATCGGTTGGTTCAGCTTGGCGCACGGCGAGCTGGTTCGATCGAACCTGCTCGTGATTACGGCGGGTTGGATGTTTCGGTTTTTCGATTAACTTGGGAAATCTTGTAGTCGGAGATTGTTTCGTTCGTTTTTCCGAGATGACAATTTCCAATTTTCGCGTGGATTTCCTTTGTTCGGAAAGTCCTTATAATTTTATAAAACAACTTCTTGTGTTTTATAACACGTATTTTTATTTTTGCAGAAAGTTTTTGTTGGGGTCAAAATCGGTACGACGGAATCAATAGCCAAAATTCCCCGCGAACGCGTAAACGCAGCAGTTTTATGAAACTCGAGAGATCGTTTTATAAAACTCGAGAGATCGTTTTATAAAACTCGAGAGATCATCGTTTTATAAAACTCGAGAGATTATCGTTTTATAAAAGCTCGAAGATCGTTTTATAAAACTCGAGAGATCGTTTTATAAAACTCGAGAGATCGTTTTATAAAACTCGAGAGCTCGTTTTATAAGAACTCGAAGATCGTTTTATAAAACTCGAGAGATCGTTTTATAAAACTCGAGAGATCGTTTTATAAAACTCGAGAGATCGTTTTATAAAACTCGAGAGATCGTTTTATAAGAACTCGAAGATCGTTTTATAAAACTCGAGAGATCGTTTTATAAAACTCGAGAGATCGTTTTATAAAACTCGAGAGAT
>CAKOAT010271821.1:265439-302887 GCA_932364175.1 Eruca vesicaria subsp. sativa | reverse complement strand
TAGCGCGCTATAAAAGAAATCCAAATTTTTGGTCAGCACTTCCGGGCAACTTAAAAATTGTTCCCGGTGAGATGCTCGGTTCCAACCATACGAATCGTATAAGCCGAGAACCTATCGCGGATTCTAAATCGGTATGGAATCAGGTTAAAATCGCAACGGGCAAAACGAAAGCCGATTAGTCATCGCACAGCCCCAATCCGAAAGTAAACCTAGGTCTTGCCCGAAACCCAGCACACTGGTCGCTAACGTCTCAAGGCATGAATCGAGATCCTAAAGGCATGTCTCTTCGCCCACATCTAAACACTCGCGAAAATTGAAATCTCCCGAGTTAACGAATCGGACGATTTACACCGAAGAGTTAGGTACGAGATGACAACTCGTATTCTTTCCTCTACATCTAAAAAACGAATTTCATACTTAGAAAATATTTTCTTATTAAAAGCATCCAAATACACACCGCCCAGCGGTAGGGATTCAAAGCCACCAACGGCCAGTCCCGGAAAAACAACGACAAAATCGAAAAACTAAGAACATCACANGACGATTTACACCGAAGAGTTAGGTACGAGATGACAACTCGTATTCTTTCCTCTACATCTAAAAAACGAATTTCATACTTAGAAAATATTTTCTTATTAAAAGCATCCAAATACACACCGCCCAGCGGTAGGGATTCAAAGCCACCAACGGCCAGTCCCGGAAAAACAACGACAAAATCGAAAAACTAAGAACATCACACATCAAAGTCATCAAACGCAGGCTGATCGACTTCACCATCTACATCCAAAATCGCAGGACCGATTTCAACCGAATCCGGCGACAACACGACGGGACTCCATTGATCCCACATGCGCGCCTTAAGGTCGAAAAATTCGGACTGCATATCGCTTTCCCGATTCAAATTTTCCCATCGCACGAGGGATTCCTTAGCAAACGAATACCCTTCATTCTGAGTCGGGGATAACCCATGAACGATCCCGCGACATTCGCGATAATCACCATGCGCTCGTTGAACGGCTTCCGCATCCGAACAACCGGTTGCAAATCGCTCGTGACGAACCTTCATCTCCTCGGCAACCTCTCGTTTGCCCACACGACAAGCACGACAAATCCTTTGGTCAGAAAGCTCCTTGGCACGACGAGACCTGGTCGCGCATTCATCCCTCACGCGAGCAACCTCCCTCGCAACCATTTCTTCGGCTTGGTTGGCCTCGACCTCTGCCCGAAGACGAGCAACATCCTTTTCGGCCATGTTCGCTCGAAACTCGGCAAGGCGAGCCTCAGCAGTACGGTTGTCCAGGGCTCGGCTCATGATAAGGAAACCCTACCAAAGAAAAGAACTAAGCAATGTAATAAAAACACGCTCTTAAAAATGCAAACTGATAAAGCCGCAAAAGCGGCAGGGACTCAGAGCCGCACACGGCCAGTCTGAAAACTATAACGGCCACGCTCGGCCAGACCAAACGGCCTACGAAACTAGTCTCAAGGCCGGCAAAGGTCAAGATGCCATCGACATCATTATGCTCGATAAACATATAACTAGACCGTAAAGGTCTTGCTGGGAAAAAGGTCATACGAACCTTAACTCCGAAACGAACTACAAAAGGCTTGATCCCCTCAAAAGGGTACGTAGGCAGCCTTTACAAGGAGCAGCCCTAATCTTAAACGCTTTCCGCTCCCTGGAGAGTGGAAAGATCACTTTCAACGGACCTTTCCGACCATTAATTCCGCCTAACTTAACTAAAACTGGTTAACCACTCGCAAGAACCTTACGCTAAAGGCTCACGATTCTTACAAGCTGGGGGGCTAACTGTTGAGGTCAAAATCGGTACGACGGAATTAATAGCCAAAACTCCCCGCGAAAATACAAAAAGAACAGTTTTATAAAACCCGAGGAATAGTTTTATAAAACTCAAAGTAGTTTATAAAACTCGCAGACCGTTTTATAAAACTCGAAAGATCGTTTTATAAAACTCGAAGATCGTTTTATAAAACTCGAAGATCGTTCTATAAAACTCGAGATATCGTTTTATAAAACTATAGAAATCGTTTTATAAAACTTGAGAATCATTTTATAAAACTCGAAGATCGTTTTATAAAACTCGAAGATCGTTTTATAAAACTCGAAGATCGTTTTATATAACTCAAAGGTCGTTTTATAAAACTCGAGAAATCGTTTTATAAAACTCGAGAAATCGTTTTATTAAACTCGAGAATCGTTTTATAAAACTCGAGAATCGTTTTATAAAACTCGAAGATCGTTTTATAAAACTCGAAGATCATTTTATAAAACTCGAAGATCGTTTTATAAAACTCGAGAAATCGTTTTATAAAACTCGAGAATCGTTTTATAAAACTCGAAGATCGTTCTATAAAACTTAAGGATCGTTTTATAAAACTCGAGAATCGTTTTACAAAACTCAAAGATCGTTTTATAAAACTCGAAGATCGTTTTATAAAACTCGAGAACTCGTTTTATAAAACTCGAGAATCGTTTTATAAAACTCGAAGATCGTTTTATAAAACTCGAGAAATCGTTTTACAAAACTCGAGAATCGTTTTATAAAACTCGAAGATCGTTTTATAAAACTCGAAGATCGTTTTATAAAACTCGAGAAATCGTTTTATGAAACTCGAGAATCGTTTTATAAAACTCGAAGATCGTTTTATAAAACTCGAAGATCGTTTTATAAAACTCGAGAAAATGTTTTATAAAACTCGAGAATCGTTTTATAAAACTCGAAGATCGTTTTATAAAACTCGAAGATCGTTTTATAAAACTCGAGAAATCGTTTTATAAAACTCGAAGATCGTTTTATGAAATCCGAAGATCGTTTTATAAAACTCGAGAATCGTTTTACGAAACCGCAAAAAACCGAAATAGCCGTAAAATGCGAACTAGTCGCAACTAGTTCGCCCATCGGCAAACTAAGCCGGCCCGGCTTAGTTCGCCGATGGGCGAACTAGGACATGCTCGACTAGTTCGCCCATCAGCGACCTAAGCCGGCCCGGCTTAGTTCGCCGATGGGCGAACTAGAGATGTCCTGTATATTCCGCATCTCGATCTCCCACATTCCCAATTCGAAACTTACGTCTTTCGACAAGGTCACGTTCTAAACTACGGCCGAAACATCTCCCATTCCATCTCGATCCGACTTACCGTTCGAGTTTTACGATAAACACCGTAAAACTTTTCTTTCTCGGAAAGAACTCGAGGAAATCGTATAAAACGGCAACGGTTAAACGAAACACCAAACATTTCCTAAACTATACGATTTATTCGAGATTTCTCGTTGAAATAATAAAAACGCGTTTTTAATAAAAAACGCCGAGTAAGTCGTAAAAACGTGTTTTTAATAAAAAGTCGAGTAAATCGTAAAACCTTGCGATTAACTCGAGTCATTTATTAAAAACGACGTCAGATCAGGAAACGATCCCGTAAAAAGTCGGAAAACGGATTTATCGCAAAACGGCCAGGAAGGACCTAAAACGTGATAAAAACCCATCTCGCGATTTCAACGGAATCTAACCCGCAGATTTGATAACGTTTTGACGGTTTACTCGCAGAAGGAAAATAAAAGTCAAGTTTAAAGATAAAAGGAAGGTTTGAAAAGAAATAGAAGATTTCCGCGGAAGAAAAGGAAGGATCGAGAAGAATGGAAAATTCCCGATTTAGTCAAATCTGGGCGAAATGGAAAGATCGGATAGCCAAGGCGAGGAGTATATAAATAGGAGGTCTAGGGCAGAAGCAACACACACGAAATTCAGAGCTCTCACCACCAAAACTAGCATTTAGGAATATTTCCGTTTTNAGAATGGAAAATTCCCGATTTAGTCAAATCTGGGCGAAATGGAAAGATCGGATAGCCAAGGCGAGGAGTATATAAATAGGAGGTCTAGGGCAGAAGCAACACACACGAAATTCAGAGCTCTCACCACCAAAACTAGCATTTAGGAATATTTCCGTTTTTCTGTTAGCGAGCTGCGTCTCAATTAGGGTTTTCGTTCTTAGATTTCTAAGGATTTTTCCGACGGCTTACGCAGCTTAAGGCCTCTCTTTTGTACCAGTTCTACGCAGATTCGGAATAAGAACCGTCTTGCTTTCAATCTCGTTTATTTTCGTTTTAATTCTAAAGTTCATCGTTTTCTTAATATTCGTTGTGCGGTTCTGCAGATAGCCGGTTCCTCTGGAAACTTAGGGTTTTCCCGAAGTTTCCTTATTTACGATTATTTGACAGTTGGTGGAAATCGACACCCACATAGGTCCGTCGATTCGATCGTGCTCTGAGCCGTGGTTGAAATGTCCCTCGTTTTATCTCGATTCGTCTTACCATTCGAGTTTTACGGTAAAAATCGTAAAAGTCTTTCTTTTCTCGTAAGAATTCGGGAATATCGTATAAAACGGCAACGATTAGACAGAACATCGTACATTGTTAAACTATACGATTAACTCGCAATCTTTTATAAAAGAATCCCTAAAGATGTGTTTTCTCGTAAAACCTCAAGTAGATCGTATAAAAACGGCAACGGTTAAACGAGACACCGAACATTGCCAAAACTATACGATTAACTCGAGACGTTTACCAAAAAAAACGTCGTCGCATCAGGAAACGATCTTGTTTGAAGTCGTAAAATGGCTAAATCGTAAAACGGCTTGAAAGATCCTAAAAAACAATAAAGGCCCACTCGCGACTTTGAATGGGGTCCATCCCAAAGATACAATGACGGTTTACTCGCAGAAAGAAGATAAATGTCAATTTTGAGGATAAATAGAAGATTTTCGAGGAAAAATGGAAAGATCGAGATAAATGGAAGATTTTCGATATATTCGAATCTTGGCGAAAAGGAAGGACCAAACCGCCAAAAGAGGGGGTATATAAGCAGAAGGCGAAGGACATAAGAAGAGAAGGAATTTGAGAGCTCTCACCACCAAAACTTAGCATTTAGGCAACTTTCCGTTTTTGTTATCGAGCTGCGTATCAACTAAGGTTTTAGTCTTAGATTGCTAGAACTAGGAATCTCGCTGACAGCTCACGCAGCTAAGGCTTACTCTTGTTGTACCGTTCTTACGCAAATTTGGAATGAGACTCCTTCTTGCTCTTAATCTCGTTTTTACATCTTTACTTTATTCTCATCGTATTCTTGATTGCTTGTGTGCGGTTCCGCAGATAGCCGAGTCCTCTGGGAAATTAGGGTTTTCCCTAAGTTCCTAAATTATGTAAAATCGATAGGGTTGTATTTCAGTTTCCACAGTTTGGTGCTAGAAGGAAGGGGGTTGGATTTATCTTACACTCAAGCCGCAGCACGCTTGATCAAGTACGATGTCTGGTGACCAACAAACTCGCGACGAAAGCGACAACGTTGACACAACACCACTACCAGATGTGTATGCGGCTAACGCTAACGCTAACACCGAGACCATCAAGAAGATGCTCTACGACTTCAACAAGAAGTTGGAAGAGAAAGAAAAGCTTATTGGTTCACTCGCAAAACAGGTAGAAACCCTAACTATGAAAACCAGAGAAATACGCCCCCGCGGAACTACTAGGATCCGCAGAAGAAGGCTCGATTTCGCGACTCCTATGGATCGCCCCAGAACCGAGCAGGGAAATCTGCTGCTGATGGCGAGCTTGCTCTAACACTCCTCCTGCCCCTACAAGGAGGTCTCGTATCTCTAGCCCAGATGGCTCGCAGTGCGTCGACAAAGACCCGCTGAAAATCTCCATGCTGCATCAGGATGTCTGGAATGATCGAGAAGTAGGGGAGTGGAGGCTCATGCTGCTCCTCCGCTGCTCGGGCTCTGTGGGGACCTTGAGGTCGGCAGGGTGCCTCTGGGAGGTTGTGCAACACGCGCTCGTCTGGCTGAAACCGGAGGCAATCAGCGTCATCAGTAAATTATGTGACTCCCCTATTGGGCATTGTAGCAAACGAATCTGATTACCCATCCTGAAACAACAGATGCAATCTTCCTTGAGCCAACTCGAGCTCGACAAGTGTTCCACATCCATAAAGGCATGAGAGCGGTTGACATCGCCCTCGTCCAGGTGGATGCCAAGGTGCTGAAAGATCGAAGTAAAGAGACTCCCAACCGTCTCCTTCTTAGCGCCCATACCCTTGAAGGATTTCATCAACCAACCAGATGCTTAGCAAAAATAGCCCCGAAGTTGGGTGCTATGACTGCCTCGTCCTCATCAAACATGTGTATGTCAACCACACCATCCAAAGTGCAGAAGAGAAGTGTGAGATCCTGCATCTGTACCTTGTTGGGCTCCATCTTGCACAACAGAGTGTTGGCAATAGCCCTCAAGAAGTAGCGCAGAGTGGGGTGAGGAATGTTCGTCATGGTGGCCTTGCCGGAGTTCGAGTGACCCATACCGATGAGTCCCCAAAACTCTGGTACTCTAGGAAAAGAAGGAACTATGCTGCCAGTAGCTGAAGGGTTCTGGAAACCGAAGTTATCACAGAGCTCGGTAATAGTGATACGGTACCTCTTGCCCTGCGCAAAGAAGGACAAGATGCCGTCAGCTGCAACCTTAGCCCTCAGGTTGGTGTAAGTGAGCTGAGCGGTGGCCATGAACTGGCGGACGAGTGCGGTGTGGAGGTCGTACGGACATGTAGCCATGGTGCCAGAGTACATCTGCTCGATCATGTCCGTACTGCCCGACTCGATACCGAGCCTTGGATAGTAGCCTGATCGATGAATCGTGTGGGCTCTGTCAATACCTACAGCCATGCATTGTAGAAAAGATTGTCGTAATAATTCCATGTGTCAGAGATCCTGCGGTGGGTGCTCGTTGCTCCTAACCGCTTTATGAGGATCAACGAACCTCTCAATTGTGGTGATCGGGGTCTTATCGTCATGAGGCCAAGGTGGAAGCTCATCATCTCGTGGAGATGGAGGGTCGGAGGGTACATTCCTCGAAGTTCTTGCAAGATCCAAGCGCTGCAAACACATACAAAAGTAGAAACCGAGTTAGTGAACTGTGTCGCGGTATCAATCGATGTGCAGAACATGGCATCGATCGATATACAATATCCGCTGACGACCGATGTAGAGAGAATTTCATCGATCGACACGACTTATCCCCTGTCGATTGATATTGGGTCGCGAAACCTGCTAGAGATATCCCTCAACCAAAATTGCGATTTCAAGACAAATATAGCACACTAATCTGTTCTTAAACCCTTTTTGAGCATTCCCGCAACCTAAAACATCTCAAAATTGTGCCTAATCAAGCATGTTAATCCATTCTAAAACTCAACCCTAGAAAAAATTTGGAGAATTTCGATAGTATACGTTGTAGATCGGTTGAAAGAGTTAGATAGACAAAGAAGGGATCAAAAAAACAAGTTGATTGAGGCGAGAAACGAAAAGATTTCGTCAAAACGAGAGAGAATTTGGAGGTTTTGTTTCGGTTAGAGTTTTTAGAATTGTGAGAGAGAATGGCGGATGTCGAGTTAAATGAGACTCGACCTCGACGACTCCGCATCGATCGATATGCCTAGGGCTGTATCGATCGATTCTAGTCCTATACCTAAAATTATTATTTTTGTTGTTTTTTTTTTGAAAATTTGATTTTTGTAACAAAAAAAAGGAAAGAAAAATAAAAATTTTAAAATTAAGTTATAAAATTTAAAAGTGAAAATGGGTTGCCTCCCATTCAATGCTTATTATTAGTCTTTTAGCTTGACTTACGGAATTTACTATTCCGTAGTTGGGGAACTTAACGAGCTGCTATTGGGGGTTTAGCCCAATAATGCTGAACTCGTTGGCCGTTCACAGTAAATTCTACTCTTTTTCGTTGATTTGTGTTATAGCTCCATAAGGCCTGACTTCTGTAATAATAAAAGGTCCTGACCAACAGGATCGGAGTTTTCTGGGAAACATGGTTAGCCAAGAATTATACAAAAGCACTTGGTCATTCGGTTCAAAGTGTCGGGATATGATTTTCTTATCATGGTAGGCTTTTGTCTTCTCTTTGTATAGCTTCGAACTCTCGTAGAATAAATGCCTGATTTCATCTAGTTCATTGAGCTAGATAAGTCTTTTCTCAGCAGCTGGATTGATGTCAAAATTCAATAATTTAATAGCCCAAGCTGCTTTGTGCTCTAGTAACTGGTAAGTGACAGGATTTTCCACATAGTAGATGGAAAGGTGTTGTTCCCAGTGGTGTTTTGAATGCAGTTCGGTATGCCCAAAGTGCGTTGTCCAGTTTGTGAGACCAATCTTTCCTAGAGAGTAAGCCATTTCTAAGCTTCTCCTTCTAGAGAGAGGGAAAAAAGTTTACATCGATTGTAGTCATCTAACAATAAATCCTCTAAACTTTCAATGTGGTCTTGCGGATGCTCTGAGATGAATCCACAGAATGGGTTTCGACGTACCATAATATAATAATCACAGTTAAGCTAAGATTTTGAGGTATCGTCTTCTGGTATATTAATAGCGGACCTATTGGAGTAGGTCCTACCAGGGTTTTGGTAGTCTTGCAAGGGAAATTTTATTTCTTCACCTTTATGCAAGGTGGGATTTTATTTCAGAGGGATTTCAGTCCTCTGTTTACTAACTGACTTATTGGTTCGGTTTGGACTACTTTCTCATTAACAAGTGTGGTAAGCAAAGACTTACCTGCTTCTGGCGGGGGGTGTCGATCGATTTGTGCAGAGACGTGTCGCTCCGTTCAGGTATTTCCCCGTCGATCGATACTCGGCCGAAATCTATGTTCTCCATTCTTTGAGTAACTGTGTAAGCAGGGAAAGAAAGAAAACTCAGCAACTTTTAGTAACAAAGTCTAAACTAAATTTTAAGCTAAATCTAATGGAAATAAGAAAGAGTCCCTGGCAACAGCACCAAATTTGATATCACTGAAATTACCCTAATGAGTGAGTTACTCTCTCAAATAAGAGGTTCAGTTTAGTACTTAGGGATCGAATCCACATAGACTCTAGGATTACACAATAGATTATAGTGCTTAAAATGAAGTTAGACTGGTCAATGGTTTAAACAATTTAAAACAGTAATTAAAATGAGGTGAACAAGTGATTGTTCTGTAGCTTTATTTGAGGTGGTTTTTAGTTGGGGAATTTAGCTAGACTTAGGTATTTAGAAGTATGTAATTGATTTCTGACTTTAGAGGTTTTAATTGTTTATGAACTCCAACTTAAATAATGAAACCAGAAAGGTTTCCTTTGTCTAGATCTCGGATCTCAACAATCCTATTTTGATCTCGGGAAAATGTTGATTGATGCATCTTTGCGAGCATCGATCGATACACCTTTCAAGCTAGTAGTTAGGTCAAACTAGTTAGGGTTCAGGTATTGAGGAAACTAATGTTTAACTCAATCAATCCTAAGATCTAGATTTAAGGGTGATCAATCCTAAATCTAGTATTAAGCATAACTAGATTAAGAAACCAATTTAAAACACCTTAACAACAATCATATTATCAATACATAATTCAACCTTGCAGGAAACCTAAATCTAACAAATGAGATTACTCAGACTTATTCATTAGAAACAAGGATATGATGGTATGAATAAAACTCATAAGTAAACTAGAAACAAAGTAAAATGAAAGTAAAGAAACAAATGAGTTCAAGACTACGGCGTCGATCGATGGCAACATACATGCGTCGATCGATTATAATTGGTGACCAGCGATCGACATATCTCTTCAAGCGTCAATCGATTATTCATCTCGGCAAAAGCTTTCTTTAAAATCTCCAAAATGTCCCAAAAACATCATTTTCTTCACATGAGTACCTGAACCTGTAAATTACTCTAAAAGGACTTCAAATATCTATAAAATACTTCAAAAAATATCTCCGGAATCGGAAAACATAAATTACACTGCATCAAAAATGCGTCGTAGCACGTGAAAAAGCCATCGGGTGCATCTTTTGCACTCTCTCCGGCTAATGGAAGGCGAAACTCTACCGCATCCGGAACTTGGCAAAACTCCCGGATGGAGTCGAGACCGTTGGAGTAGACCAAACTCGGGCATCCGGCAATACGGTTAGCACGAAATGGAGGCGGAACCCAGGTTCTGGGTCTGGTGGGCCTCGTTTCACCTCTAGCCGCCCAATACGCTTCAACATCCTCCGAATCAACAAATGGTATCGAAAATTCTTCCTTCGGAACTACAACATCAGATTGCGAGTTTGCTCTTTCGGAACCACAACGACCAGAACTGGTTTCGGAACGAGTTCTCCTCTTCGAAAACATGTTTGCTAAAAGAAAGGAAGATTCAAAGAGAAAGGTGAAGAGAAAACTTCTTGAAACTTGGAAAAGTTATGTGGACAAAAGTGAGTAAACAATTTGAAATTTACTCCACATACTTATAAGAAAAGTTTTACTATTCACCGTTGTACTTTTGGCCATTAAAGTTCCGCCTAATTCTACCAAACTTGCCAAACAAGTTAAAACAGCTCGCAAGAACTCTACGATTCTTACGAACTGGGGGGCTAACTGTTGGGGTCAAAATCGGTACGACGGTATCAATGACCAAAACTTTCCGCAAAAATAAAAATATGTTTTATAAAACACGAGAAGTTGTTTTATAAAATACTAAGGACCTTTCAAACAAAAGAAATCCGCGGATAAATATGAAATTTTCATATCGGAAAAACGAACGAAACAATCTCCAATTACACGATTGCCAAAGTTAGCAAAAAACCGCATCCTCCATACTACGAGCAGGTTCGACCAAACCAGTTCGACGTGCGATGGGCCGAACCAGCCGGTTCAGCTCCCGCACAGCAAACTGGCTCGTTCCGGACCAGCTCACCGTATGTCGAACTGGTCGCCTCAAATCAGCTCGCCGTACAGCGAGCTGAACCATCACGGCTCGGCTCGCCGTACGTCGAGCTGACCGTCCCGAGCCTCGATCCCTCGCATCCTAAACGCAAGGCATACGTCCTTCGATTCGATTGTGCTCTGAACCGTGGTCGAAACATCCCTCGTTTTATCTTGATTCGTCTTACCATTCGTGTTTTACGATTAAAATCGTAAAAGTCTTCTTTTCTCGTAAGAATTCGGAAAGATCGTATAAAACGGCAACGATTAGACCGAACATCGTACATTGTTAAACTATACGATTAACTCGAGATCTTTTATAAAAGAATCACTAAAGATGTGTTTTCTCGTAAAAGCTCAAGTAGATCGTATAAAAAACGGCAACGGTTAAACGAGACACCGAACATTGCCAAAACTATACGATTAACTCGAGACGTTTACCAAAAAAACGTCGTCGCATCAGGAAACGATCTTGTTTGAAGTCGTAAAACGGCTAAATCGTAAAACGGCTTGAAAGATCCTAAAACGCAATAAAGGCCCACTCGCGACTTTGAATGGGGTCCATCCCAAAGATACAATGACGGTTTACTCGCAGAAAGAAGATAAATGTCAAGTTTGAGGATAAATAGAAGATTTTCGAGGAAAAATGGAAAGATCGAGATAAATGAAAGATTTCCGATAGATTCGAATCTTGGCGAAAAGGAAGGACCAAACCGCCAAAAGAGGGGGTATATAAGCAGAAGGAGAAGGACATAAGAAGAGAAGGAATTTGAGAGCTCTCACCACCAAAACTTAGCATTTAGGCAACTTTCCGTTTTTGTTATCGAGGTGCGTATCAACTAGGGTTTTAGTCTTAGATTGCTAGAACTAGGAATCTCGCCGACAGCTCACGCAGCTAAGGCTTACTCTTGTTGTACCGTTCTTACGCGAATTTGGAATGAGACTCCTTCTTGCTCTTAATCTCTTTTTTTACATCTTTACTTTATACTCATCGTATTCTCGATTGCTTATGTGCGGTTCCGCAGATAGCCGGGTCCTTTAGGAAATTAGGGTTTTCCTTAAGCTCCTAAATTTACGTAAAATCGACAGGGGTGAGTTTCAGTTCCCACAGTTTGGTGCTAGAAGGAGGGGGGGTCAGATTTATCTTACACTCAAGCCGCAGCACGCTCGATCAAGTACGATGTCTGGTGACCAACAAACTCACGACGAAAGCAACAACGTTTACACAACACCACCACCATATGTGTCTGCGGTTAACGCTAACGCTAACACCGAGACCATCGAGAAGATGCTCTACGACTTTAACAAGAAGTCGGAAAAGCAAGAAAAGCTTATTGGTTCACTCGCAAAACAGGTCGAAACCCTAACTGTGAAAAACAGAGAAATACGCCCCGCGGAACTACTAGGATCCGCGGAAGAAGGCTCGATTTCGCGACTCCTATGGATCGTCCCAGAACCGAGCAGGGAAATCTGCTGGAGCAAGACTCTGAAAAAGAAAAACCCTGACGCGACGCTTAACGAATCGGACAAATCTCCTACTCGCAGACAGGAGACCGAAGAAGACGGTGTCAAAAGGGTTAACCTGGAAACAAGCGACCAATCCGATCCGTCAGATGAAGACGCAAACATCCATCCGAGGAGGAGGAAAGATCGCAGACCTCAGCCGGAATCCTCTCCCGAGCGTTCTCTTACTGAGGACAAGGAGGAGCTTTACTGTGTGCAACACGCAAAAACGACCGAGGAACGATCTCGAGTTACTTGCAGCAAACGCCGACAAGATCGGAAAACTGCTGGCGACCTAACTGAGATTCGCGATCTCCACGACTAAATTAATAAAACGGCCGCAGCAGTAAAAGCGGTGAGATCTCAAATTCACCATGCTACCAGCGCCGCGCCCGAAATAGATCGGCTGCTATATGAATCTCGGAAAATACCTTTTACGGCTTGTATCACCGAGGTCAAGTTACCCGATCCCGGAAAACTCAGAGTGCCAACTTACGACGGGACGACCGATCCCAAAGCACATCTGCAGGCCTTCCAGATCACCATGGGACGAGCCAAGCTCAAGAATAGCGAAAAAGATGCGGGCTACTGCTGTCTTTTCGTCGAAGTGGTTTGCCAAGCTTAAGCGGAATTCAATCCGGAGTTTCCGCCAGCTTGCTTCCGAATTCCTGAAGCAATACTCGATGTTTAAAAATTGGGAAACTTCCGACGCCGACCTCTAGCGCTTATCCCAGAAGGAAGACGAACCTCTCCGCGACTTCATGAGCAAGTTCAAACTTATCATGGCTAGGGTTAGCGGAATAAGCGACAGAGCCGCCATCGACGCGCTCAGAAACTCGCTCTGGTTCAAGTCAAAGTTTCAAAAGTGGATAACTATCGAGAAACCGCGGACGGTCCAGGATGCGCTCCACAAAGCTACCGATTACATAACCATCAAAGAGGAGACTAAAATCCTGTCTGAACAGAATAAGGCGGCGAAATCGTTCGCAAAGGATATCGCGTCCGAGCAGAAGCTGAGAAGCAAAAACCCTCGTAACGACAAATTCGTCCATCACGAGGGACAGGATCTCCGAGGGGCGCACAACTACGCCGTCAACTCCGGATCGGAACAGGGGTGAACTACGGGGAACATGTGGTCAAGGAATCCAAACTATGACAGAAATTCCTTCTGCGATCTCCACCAGACTCGCGGGCACTCTACCGTGAATTGCAAAGTTCTCGGCGCCAGACTGGCCGCAATATTGCTCGTGGGAGAACTCTTCGAGGTATCCAGCGTGAAGGAACTCATCCGCGATTCAGATCGCCCTCCGAAAACTGATAGGAACTCGCGAGCGGAAACTCCGCCTCAAGGGAACCAGCCGGGCGAGAAACGCGGACGAATACAAGACGAGAAAGGTAACGACGCTAACCGCTGAAGAGTCAATATGATCATCGGCGAATTGCAATACTACAGCGATACCATCTCGTCCATGAATTCCTAGCAACGAAAAGCCGAAACCGGTTCGAGTTGGAACATACCATCAGATGACACTCCAAAGGGAGTAATCGCTTTCGATGACATGGAAACCGGCGGCATCGATCAACCACACGCTGATCCTCTCGTCATCGACTTAAACTTAAGAAACCTAGAAGTTGCACGAATCCTGGTCGACACCGGAAGCACCATCAATGTAATCTTCCGCAACCCGTTGGTGCGCATGGGCATCGATTTATCGGAGGTCGAGCCAATACCAAAGCCGTTGACCAGTTTCTCCGGCAAAACGACCATGATCGTAGGATCGATCCGGCTTCCAGTCGCCGAAAATGAAGTGACGAAAGTCGTTAACTTCGCAGTCGTCGATTGCCCAGCCATCTACATCGTGATCATGGGCACGCCTTGGATAAACTCCATGAAGACGGTTCTATCGACGTACCACTTAGGCATCAAGTTTCCGACCCCTACGGAAGTCGCGGCGATTTGGGCATGCCAGAGACAGTCGCGTTTGTGATTTTTAGCTACACATAATCTAAGGCAATTGGCGGTCGCAGTCGTGAAACCAAAACGGGCGAAGTTAACACCGCCACCAGCGGAAAACAACCCCAAACCAGAAACGGTCGAGAATCAACAAGCCTCCAAACCCATCGCTTCTACCCAACCGGAGGAGACAAACCCGGACCAAGACGCCGATCCGGCCACAAAAGTGATTGAGAAGTCTGCGACAGCCGAGTAAACACACTCGCACCAACAATAAGAACTACGAGATGGCTTGATTTTCGAACGTAAAATGTAGGCAGCTCGCCGAAAGACGAGTTCAGCTATCCCCCTTTCTGAAACGGGGGGAGGGGAGTGGGTGCGTATACGAGTATTTGTATACTCCCAAATTTTAAAATTTACAAATACTCGCTTTGTAATCAAAATTTTTGAAACTTTTTAATAAAGAAAAAGTGAGAATATTATAAAATCTCTCTACTATCAAAAAGCATAAAACAAATTCCAAACATCCGGAAATTACTTCGCAGTAAAAACCACTTGTTCGTTTCGACTAAAAACTTATACACCAAATATTTCCAAAAGAACCGTCGAGACGTCGCCTAAAGTCTTAGAGAAATATTCCTCAAAGTCCCTCCGTGACTATAAAATCAAAAACGCTCGACGATTGGCCCTGTCGACCACGCTAACCGTCCTAAACAAACGTATAGACCCATTGGTTCGCATACATCCGACTAGGATAAAATAGCGCGATATAAAAGAAATCCAAACTTTTGGTCAGCACTTCCGGGCGACTTAAAAATTGTGCCCGGTGAGATGCTCGATTTTGATCAGACAAGTCGTATAAGCCGAGAACATATCATGGACTTTAAATCGATACGAAATCAGGTTAAAATCACAACAGGCAAACGAAAGCCGACTAGTCATCGCATAGCCTTAATCCGAAAGTAAACCTAGGTCTTACCCTAAACCCAGCACACTGGACTCATACGTCTCAAGGCATGAATTGAGATCCTAAAGGAATGTCTCTTTGCCCACATCTAAACACTCGCGAAAAATCGAAACACTTTGAGTAAACGAACCGGACGATCTACACCAAGAGTTAGATGCGAGATGACAACTCGTACTCTTCCCTCTACATATAAACAAAACACAGATTTCATACTTAGATAAATATTTTTATTAATATTTTACCATTCACTACACACCGCCCAGAGGCAGGGTTTTAAAGACACCAACGGCCAGTCCCGATAAATACAACAACGACGTCATACTACAACAAGAACATCATTCATCGAAATTACAAAAATCGGACACCGAGATTTGGCCAGCGTTAGCATCAACCCGCGGTTGATCAACCTCGCCACTGGCATGTGGGATCTCCGCTCCAACCACGACCAAATCTGGCGACACCACAATGGGATTCCACTGCTCCCATATTCGCGCCTTAAGTTACAAAAATTTCGGGTTGTAGATCCTTCTTCCCAGCCAAGCGCTCCCTTTGCTCGGGAAACTCTCTAGCATACGAGTAATCCTCACGTTGAGTAAGGGACAACCAGTTGACTACACCGCGACACTCGAGATAGTCGCCATAGGCTCGTTAAACAACCTCAACATTCGAGTAATAAGTCACAAATCATTCACGGCGAATCTTTATTTCCTCAGCAACGTCTCTCTTGCCCACTCGACGAGCACGACGAACTCTCTGATCAGTGAGCTCCTTAGCACGGCGAGAGTTAGCCGCGCATTCGCTTTTCACGCGAGCAACCTCCTCTTTGGCCCATTCCTCAGCGCTAAAAGGGTTGGCATCAACCTCCGCTCGAAGACGAGCAACTTCTTTTTCCGCCAAGTTCGCACAAAACTCAGCAAGACGAGCTTCGGAGTTGCAATCATTCAAGGCTCGACTCATAGTCAGAAGTCCCTGCGAAAGGAAAAATGAAAGGATAAGCGAAACTTTTCGGTCATGAGTCGGGAAAAGAAAAACGAACTTGATTAGCTTTCTCGGATGCTTTGGCAAACTCTGGAACATAGCCTAGATCGCCGTCCGATAAGTTGGAAGTTGACGATCCTCCAGCACATGCCCAAACGCCCTCATTTACTTGACTATCAAGGAAATTCTTGAGTATGTTGTCGGGAGACTCAACGCAGCTGGGTGTACCATCGTCAATAACCACATGCTTTTATTTTCGAAACCTCGACCTGGTCCTTCTCGTTGGGGCCGTATACGGAAAAAAATTCCCTATACACAGATCCTCTTCAAAAACCGGAGAGGCTACGAGAAACCGAGATTGAAACAGAGCAACTGCGCGACGAACACGCTGCGGCGAGAAGCTGTTCCAACTACATTCCCCGTTTTGAAGCGAAGCGATAACGTTTGAAAAACCCTCTGGAAACGGAGGAAGAGGGTTGGTCTCTGCATAAAACCAAAGCGAAAAAATAAAATAGGAAATCCTAAGAGATCATATGCATTCGAATCACAATACCTTTCCAACCCCATTTGGTCACAAAAAGAGGAATGCAATTCTCCTCCATCGATGCACTATCGATACGAACATAGAAGAAATTCTTCTTCCAAGAAGGGTATTCCGGTGAGGAATTGGTGGTTATTACCTTGCGAGGGGATAGTTTAATCCTTTTTGTTGTCCCCTCAGGTTTCAGTAAATCCTCGAGGTGATCAATGCTAAGAGCCATTCCTTGCTCATAACTCAACATCAAAAGACCAACGATTTTCTACAAACCGCACGGGGTCATTCGGCTTATAGACAGTCCAAGACGATGAAGGTATCGAACGATGATCTCCGGAATCGGAAACCATAAATGACACTGCATCAAAAATGCGTCGTAGCACGTGAAAAATCCATCGGGCGCATATTTTGCACTCTCTCCGGCAAATGGAAGGCGAAACTCTATCGCATCCGAAACTTGGCAAAACTCCCGGATGGAGTCGAGACCGTTGGGGCAGACCAAACTCGGGCATCCGGCAATACGGTTAGCACGAAATGGAGGTGGAACCCAGGTTCCGGGTCTGGTGGGCCTCGTTTCACCTCCAGCCGCCCAATACGCTTCAACATCCTCCGCATTAACCAATGGTATCGAAAATTCTTCCTTCGGAACTACAACATGAGATTGCGAGTTTGCTCCTTCGGAACCACAACGACTAGAACTGGTTTCGGAACGAATTCTCCTCTTCGAAAACATGTTTGGTAAAAGAAAGGAAGATTCAAAGAGAAAGGTGAAAAGAAAACTTCTTGAAACTTGGAAGTGAGTAAACAATTTGAAAATTTACTCCACATAATTATAAGAAAAGTTTTTCTATTCACGGTTGGAATTTTGGCCATTAAAGTTCCACCTAATTTTACCAAACTTGCCAAACAAGCTAAAACTGCTCGCAAGAACTCTACGATTCTTACGAACTGGAGGGCTAACTGTTGGGGTCAAAATCGGTACGACAGAATCAATGACCAAAACTTTCCGCAGAAATAAAAATGTTTTATAAAACACGAGAAGTTGTTTTATAAAATTCTAAGGACTTTCCAAACAAAGGAAATCCGCGGAAAACTAGGAAACTGTCAAATCGGAAAAACGAACGAAAAAATCTCCGATTACACGATTGCCAAAGTTAAGCAAAAAACCGCAAAAACCGCATCCGCCATACTACGAGCAGGTTCGACCAAACCAGTTCGACGTGCGATGGGCCGAACCAGCCGGTTCAGCTCGCCGCACAGCGAACTAGCTCGTCCCGGACCAGCTCGCCGTATGGCGAACTGGTCGCCTCAAATCAGCTCGCCGTACGGCGAGCTGAACCAACACGGCTCGGCTCGGCGTACGTCGAGCTGACCGTATCGAGCCAAAATCCCTCTAATCCTTAACGCAAGGCATACGTCCTTCGATTTGATTGTGCTCTGAACCGTGGTCGAAACGTCTCTCGTTTTATCTCTATTCGTCTTACCATTCGAGTTTTACGATAAAAATCGTAAAAGCCTTCTTTTCTCGTAAGAATTCGGGAAGATCGTATAAAACGGCAACGATTAGACGGAACATCGTACATTCTTAAACTATACGATTAACTCCAGATCTTTTATAAAAGAATCACTAAAGACGCGTTTTATCGTAAAACCTCAAGTAGATCGTATAAAAACGGCAACGATTAAACGAAACACCGTACGTTCCCAAAATTATACAATTTACTTGACACGTTTACCAAAAAAACGTCGTCATATCAGGAAACAATCTTGTTTGAAGTCGTAAAACGGCTAAATCGTAAAACGGCTCGAAAGATCTTAAAACGCGATAAAGACCCACTTGCGACTTTGAATAGGGTCCAGCCCAAAGATATAATGACAGTTTATTCGCAGAAAGAAGATAAATGTCAAGTTAGAGGATAAATAGAAGATTTTTCGAGGAAAATGGAAAGATCGAGATAAATGGAAGATTTCCGATAGATTCGAATCTTGGCAAAAAGGAAGGACTAAACCGCCTAAAGAGGGGGTATATAAGCAGAAGGCGAAGGACATAAGAAGAGAAGGAATTTGAGAGCTCTCACCACCAAAACTTAGCATTTAGGCAACTTTCCATTTTTGTTATCGAGCTGCGTCTCAACTAGGGTTTTAGTCGTAGATTGCTAGAACAAGGAATCTTGCCGACAGCTCACGCAGCTAAGGCTTACTCTTGTTGTGCCGTTCTTACGCGAATTAGGAATAAGACTCCTTCTTGCTCTTAATCTCGTTTTTTACATCTTTACTTTATTCCCATCGTATTCGTGATTGCTTGTGTGCGGTTCCGCAGATGGCCGGGTCCTCTGGGAAATTAGGGTTTACCCTAAGTTCCTAAATTTACGTAAAATCGACAAAGGTGAATTTCGGTTCCCATATCTCTTCCTTCAATGGTGAAACAAGTTGCTCTTCTCCAAACTACGTTTAGAAGGTCTCTAGGCAAGTCTGCTCTAAAATGATACAAATCCCTAGTAATATAGCCTACAGGCGGCCATGGTCGTAAGTTGCAATTAATGAAACTTTAGTGAAACTTGAAGTCTTCTAATTTTTCATTAAGTTTCGAACGGCTTCGGCGTTGATCGATTGCAACATACATGCGTCGATCGATTATAATTGGTGACCAGCAATCGACATATGTCTTCAAGCGTCGATCGATTATTCATCTCGGCAAAAGCTTTCTTTAAAATCTCCAAAATGTCCCAAAAACATCATTTTCTTCACATGAGTACCTGAACCTGTAAATTACTCTAAAACGACTCCAAATACCTATAAAATACTTCAAAATATATCTCCGGAATCGGAAACCATAAATGAAGCTGCATCAAAAAAGCATCGTAGCACGTGAAAAAGCCATCGGCGCATCTTTTGCACTCTCTCCGGCTAATGGAAGGCGAAACTCTACCGCATCCGGAACTTGGCAAAACTACGGGATGGAGTCGAGACCGTTGGGGCAGACCGTCGAAATGGAGGTGGTACACAGGTTCCGGGTCTGGTGGGCCTCGTTTCACCTCCATCCGCCCAATACACTTCAACTACCTCCGAATCAACCAATGGTATCGATAATTCTTCCTTCGGAACTACAACATGAGATTGCGAGTTTGCTCCTTCGGAACCACAACGACCAGAACTGGTTTCGGAACGAGTTCTTCTCTTCAAAAACATGTTTGGTAAAAGAAAGGAAGATTCAAAGAGAAAGGTGAAGAGAAAACTTCTTGAAACTTGGAAAAGTTATTTGGACAGAAGTGAGTAAACAATTTGAAAATTTACTCCACATATTTATAAGAAAAGTTTTACTATTCACCATTGAACTTTTGGCCATTAAAGTTCCGCCTAATTCTACCAAACTTGCCAAACAAGTTAAAACTGCTCGCAAGAACTCTACGATTCTTAAGAATTCGGGGGCTAACTGTTGGAGTCAAAATCGGTACGACGGAATCAATGACCAAAACTTTCAAAAATAAAAATACGTTTTATAAAACACAAGAAGTTGTTTTATAAAATTCTAAGGACTTTCCAAAAAAAGGAAATCCGCGGAAAACTCGGAAATTGTCATATCGGAAAAACGAACGAAATAATTTTTGATTTCACGATTGCCAAAATTAAGAAAAAACTGCAAAAACCGCATCCGCCATACTACGAGCAGGTTCGACGTGCGAAGGGCCGAACCAGCTGGTTCAGCTTGCCGCACGGCGAACTGGCTCGTCCCGGACCAGCTCGCCGTACGGCGAGCTGGTCGCCTTAAATCAGCTCGCCATACGGCGAGCTGAACCAACGCGGTTCGGCACGCCGTACGTGTAGCTGACCGTCCCGATCCCCGATCCCTCGTATCCTCAATGCAAGGCATGTGTCCTTCGATTCGATCGTGCTCTGAACCGTGGTCGAAACGTCTCTGGTTTTATCTCGATCTGTCGTACCATTCAAGTTTTACGATAAAAATCGTAATAGACTTCTTTTCTCGTAAGAATTTGGGAAGAACATATAAAACGGCAAAGATTAGACGGAACATCATATTGTTAAACTATACAATTAACTCGAGATCTTTTATAAAATAATCACTAAAGACGTGTTTTCTCGTAAAACCTCAAGTAGGTCGTATAAAAATGGCAACGTTTAAACGAGACAACGAACATTGCCAAAACTATACGATTTACTGGAGACGTTTACCAAAAAAATCTCGTCGTATCAGGAAACAATCTTGTTTGAAGTCGTAAAATGGCTAAATCGTATAACGGCTCGAAAGATCCTAAAACGCGATAAAGGCCCACTCGCGACTTTGAATAGGTTCCAGCCCAAAGATACAATGACGGTTTACTCGCAGAGAGAAGATAAATGCAAGTTTGAGGATAATTAGAAGATTTTCAAGGAAAAATGGAAAGATTTTGATAAATGGAAGATTTTCAATAGTTTCGAATCTGGGCGAAAAAGAAGGACCAAACAACCTAAGGAGGGGGTATATAAGTAGAAGGCGAAGGACATAAGAAGAGGAGGAATTTGAGAGCTCTCACCACCAAAACTTAGCATTTAGGCAACTTTCCGTTTTTGTTATCGAGCTACGTCTCAACTAGGGATTTAATCTTAGATTGCTAGAACAAGGAATCTTGCGGACAGCTCACGCAGCTAAGGCTTACTCTTGTTGTACTGTTCTTACGCGAATTCGGAATAAGACTCCTTCTTGCTCTTAATCTCGTTTTTTACATCTTTACTTTATTCCCATCGTATTCATGATTGCTTGTGTGCGGTTCCGCAGATAGCCGGGTCCTCTGGGAAATTAGGGTTTTCCCTAAGTTCCTAAATTTACGTAAAATCGACAGAGGTGAATTTCGGTTCCCATATCTCTTCCTTCAATGGTGAAACAAGTTGCTCTTCTCCAAACTAAATTTAGAAGGTCTCTAGGCAAGTCTGCTCTAAAATGATACAAATCCCTAGTAATATAGCCTACAGGCGGCCATGGTCGTAAGTTGCAATTAATGAAAATTTTGTGAAACTTGAAGTCTTCTAATTTGTCATTAAGTTTCGGACGGCTTCGGCGTCGATCGATGGCAACATACATGCGTCGATCGTTTATAATTGGTGACCAGCGATCGACATATGTCTTCAAGCGTCGATCGATTATTCATCTCGGCAAAAGCTTTCTTTAAAATCTCCAAAATGTCCCAAAACCATCATTTTCTTCACATGAGTACCTGAACCTGTAAATTACTCTAAAAGGACTCCAAATGCCTATAAAATACTTCAAAATATATCTCCGGAATAGGAAACCATAAATGAAACTGCATCAAAAATGCATCGTAGCACGTGAAAAAGCCATCAGGCGCATCTTTTGCACTCTCTCCGGCTAATGGAAGCGAAACTCTACCGCATCCGGAACTTGGCAAAACTACCGGATGGAGTCAAGACCGTTGGGGCAGACCAAACTCGGGCATCCGGTAATACGGTTAGCACGAAATGGAGGTGGAACCCAGGTTCCGGGTCTGGTGGGCCTCCTTTCACCTCCATCCGCCCAATACGCTTCAACATCCTCCGAATCAACCAATGGTATCGAAAATTCTTCCTTCGGAACTACAACATGAGATTGCGAGTTTGCTCCTTCGGAACAACAACGACCAGAACTGGTTTCGAAACGAGTTCTTCCCTTCGAAAACATGTTTGGTAAAAGAAAGGAAGATTCAAAGAGAAAGGTGAAGAGAAAACTTCTTGAAACTTGGAAACGTTATGTGGACAGAAGTGAGTAAACAATTTGAAAATTTACCCACATATTTATAAGAAAAGTTTTACTGTTCACCATTGGACTTTTGGCCATTAAAGTTCCGCCTAATTCTACCAAACTTGCCAAAAAAATTAAAACTGCTCGCAAGAA
This sequence comes from Eruca vesicaria subsp. sativa, assembly GCA_932364175.1. Taxonomy (NCBI): domain Eukaryota; kingdom Viridiplantae; phylum Streptophyta; class Magnoliopsida; order Brassicales; family Brassicaceae; genus Eruca; species Eruca vesicaria. Next base: position 280,274 of record CAKOAT010271821.1, on the reverse strand, counting down.
CTCTATGAGTCTTAAGAACTCGGGGGCTAACTGTTGGAGTCAAAATCGGTACGACGGAATCTATGACCAAAACTTTCCGCAAAAATAAAAATACTTTTTATAAAACACAAGAAGTTGTTTTATAAAATTCTAAGGACTTTCCAAAAAAAGGAAATCCCCGGAAAACTCGGAAATTGTTATATCGGAAAAACGAACGAAATAATCTCTCATTTCACGATTGCCAAAATTAAGAAAAAACTGCAAAAAACCGCATCCGCCATACTACGAGCAGGTTCGACCAAACCAGTTCGACGTGCGAAGGGCCGAACCAGCTGGTTCAGCTTGCCGCACGGCGAATTGGCTCATCCCGGACCAGCTCGCCGTACGGCGAGCTGGTTCGGCGAGCTGGTCGCCTTAAATCAGCTCGCCACACGGCGAGCTGAACCAACGCGGTTCAGCATGCCGTACGTGTAGCTGACCGTCCCGAGCCCCGATCCCTCGCATCCTCAACGCAAGGCATATGTCCTTCGATTCGATTGTGCTCTGAACCGTGGTCGAAACGTCTCTCGTTTTATCTCGATCTGTCGTGCCATTCGAGTTTTACGATAAAAATCGTAATAGACTTCTTTTCTCGTAAGAATTCGGGAAGATCATATAAAACGCAAAGATTAGATGGAACATCATATTGTTAAACTATACAATTAACTCGAGATCTTTTATGAAAGAATCACTAAAGACGTGTTTTCTCGTAAAACCTCAAGTAGGTCGTATAAAAACGGCAACGGTTAAACGAGACAACGAACATTGCCAAAACTATACGATTTACTGGAGACGTTTACCAAAAAAAATCTCGTCGTATCAGGAAACAATCTTGTTTGAAGTCGTGAAAGGGCTAAATCGTAAAACGGCTCGAAAGATCCTAAAATGCGATAAAGGCCCACTCGCGACTTTGAATAGGGTCCAGCCAAAAGATACAATGACGGTTTACTCGCAGAGAGAAGATATATGTCAAATTTGAGGATAATTAGAAGATTTTCAAGGAAAAATGGAAAGATCGAGATAAATGGAAGATTTTCGATAGTTTTGAATCTGGGAGAAAAGGAAGGACCAAACAACCTAAGGAGGGGTATATAAGTAGAAGGCGAAGGACATAAGAAGAGGAGGAATTTGAGAGCTCTCACCACCGAAACTTAGCATTTAGGCAACTTTCCGTTTTTGTTATCGAGCTACGGCTCAACTAGGGTTTTAGTCTTAGATTGCTAGAACAAGGAATCTTGCTGACAGCTCACGCAGCTAAGGCTTACTCTTGTTGTACTGTTCTTACGTGAATTCGGAATAAGACTCCTTCTTGCTCTTAATCTCGTTTTTTACATCTTTACTTTATTCCCATCGTATTCATGATTGCTTGTGTGCGGTTCCACAGATAGCCGGGTCCTCTGGGAAATTAGGGTTTTCCCTAAGTTCCTAAATTTACGTAAAATCGACAGAGGTGAATTTCGGTTCCCATATATCTTCCTTCAATGGTGAAACAAGTTGCTCTTCTCCAAACTACGTTTAGAAGGTCTCTAGGAAAGTCTGCTCTAAAATGATACAGATCTCTAGTAATATAGCCTACAGGCGGCCATGGTCGTAAGTTGCAATTAATGAAACTTTTGTGAAACTTGAAGTCTTCTAATTTGTCATTAAGTTTCGGACGGCTTCGGCGTCAATCGATGGCAACATACATGCGTCGATCGATTATAATTGGTGACCAGCGATCGACATATGTCTTCAAGAGTCGATCGATTATTCATCTCGGCAAAAGCTTTCTTTAAAATCTCCAAAATGTCCCAAAACCATCATTTTCTTCACATGAGTACCTGAACCTGCAAATTACTCTAAAAGGACTCCAAATGCCTATAAAATACTTCAAAAATTATCTAGATCATGGTAAAAATGGGTAAAATCCATAACCTATCAAACCAAAACCAATAAATTTTTTAATATAAACAACTAAGATATAACGAATAGATTAACTTTTCCAACTTCGGTTTCATGTACATATTATAATTTTCTTGAAATTATTTAACAATTTTAATAGTTAAAAATCTTATCTTACAGTTACTTAACATATTTAAAAATACAAGTTTAAAAAAACTAACATGGAAGACTTCCACAGAATTCTTCTGCGACAAGAATTCTTAATAAGCCTTCTCAAATTAGCTAGAAAAATTAAAAAAAACATGAATGTTGGTAACCTCTAAATTATCACCAATAAAGTTATGAATTTCATTCGGGGGGGGGGGGTCGAACGATGCTGGAATATCCGTCGATCGATTTGTGCAGAGACGTGTCGCTCGGTTCAGGTATTTCCCCGTCGATCGATACTCGGCCGAAATCTATGTTCTATATTCTTTTAGTACCTGTGTAAGCAGGGAAAGAAAGAAAACTCAGCAAATTTTAGTAACAAATTTTAAACTAAATTTAAGCTAAATCTAATGGAAATAAGTAAGTCCCCGGCAACGGCACCAAATTTCATATCACTCAAATTATCCTAAGGAGTGAATTACCCTCTAAAATAAGAGGTTCAGTGTAGTACTTATGGATCAAATCAACATAGACTCTAAGATCACACAATAGATTATAGTGTTTAAAATGAAGTTAGACTGGTGATTGGTTTAAACAATTTAAAACAGTAATTAAAATGACGTGAACAAGTGATTGTTCAGTAGCTTGATTTGAAGTGATTTTTAGTTGGGGAATTTAGCTAGACTTAGGTATTATCTCAGGTATTAGAAGTATGTAATTAATTTCTGACTTTAAAAGTGTTAATTGTTTATGAACTCAAACTTAAATGATGAAACCAGAAAGGTTTCCTTTGTCTAGATCTTCGATCTCAACAATCCTATTTTGATCTCGGGAAAATGTCGATTGATGCGTCTTTGCAAACATCGATCGATACACCTTTCAAGCAATCGATCGATATGACAACGGCCGCGTCGATCGACAGCTCTTCTAGCAAGCTTTGCGAATAGGTTAATGTTGTTCTCTAACTCTCTAGAACAACTCTCATGTGAATCTAGTTAGTTAGGTCAAACTAGTTAGGGTTCACGTATTGAGGAAACTAATGTTTAGCTCAATCAATCCTAAGATTTAGATTTAAGGGTGATCAATCCTGAATCTAGTATTAAGAATAACTAGGTTAAGAAACCAATTTAAAACACTTTAACAGCAAATATATTATCAATACATATTTCAACCTTGTGAGAAACCTAAATCTAACAAATGAGATTACTCAGACATATTCTTAAGAGACAAGGTTATGATGGTATGAATAAAACTCATAAGTAAACAAGAAAAAAGGAATTCAAGATCTTCTCTGTTTTTTAGTCTCAGATCTATCTCTCCAAATCCTAAACTCTCTTCCTTCAATGGTGAAACAAGTTGCTCTTCTCCAAACTAGGTCTAGAAGGTCTCTAGGCAAGTCTGCCTCTAAAATGATACAAAACCCTAGTAATATAGCCTACATGCGGCCAGGGACTTAAGTTGTAATTAATGGAATTTTCACTTGAAATCTTCTAATTTGTCATTAAGTCTCGGATGGCTTCGGCGTCGATCGATGGCAACATCCATGCGTCAATTGATTATAATTGGTGACCAGCGATCAACATATCTCTTCAAGCGTCGATCGATTATCCATCTCAGCAGAAGCTTTCTTCAAAATCTCCAAAATATCCCAAAAACATCATTTTCTTCACATGTGTACCTGGACATGTAAATTACTCTAAAAGGGCTCCAAATGCCTATAAAATATTTTAAAAACATATAGAGATCATGGTCGAAATGGGTAAAATCCATAACCTATCAAAGCAAAACCAATAATTTTTTTAATATAAGATATAATGAGTAGATTAACTCTTCCAACTTCGATTTCATGTACATATTATAATTTTCTTGAAATTATTTAACAATTTTAATAGTTAAAAATCTTATCTTAAAGTAACTTAACATACTTAAAAATACAAGTTTACAAAAACTAACGTGGAAGACTTCCACACAATTTCTTCCGAGACAAGACTTCTTAATAAGCCTTCTCAAATTAGCTAGAAATTTTTAAAAAAACATGAATGTTGGTAACCTCTAAATTATCATCAATAAAGTTATGAATTTCATTCGGGACCCCAAATATTGCCTAAAGTAAAGTATTTTATAAATAATTTTTAAAACATAAAATATATACATTTTCAAACTATTATTTTGTGTTTTAAAAATTATTTATAAAATACTTTACTTTAGCTTATATATTTTTATTTTCGTAGGTAATATATTATTATATAATAAAATTAATTAATTTATTAACCCACGGTTCACCCGTGGTCGACCCAATGATCCGGTGACCCGGGAAGTTGTCCGGTTCAATGTCCGGGTCGAGTTTCAAAACATTGCTCAGAAGTATTCCATTTAGGTAATTTTTGCAATTGAAAATTTACAAAGGACGACTTCCAGAGAAGTCTCCTCTAAAGCAGACATCTAAGGAAGACTTCCTTTATAATTATTAGCTTACTTTTGTAATTCAAAATTTCTTGAAAATACCAGAGTAGACTTCTCTGAAAGTCTTCTCGGATAAAAAAGTTAGTTTTGTCATTGACCCAACTGTGTCAGAAATTTGATTTTTCTACGGAAGACTTCTCAACTTTTACATTAAGCATGCTAACGGTCGGAAGACTTACATGAAATTCTGCAGATGTTACTTTTGCAATTGACTATATTTAACTTTTGTTGAGAAGACTTTCAGGGAAGTCTGAAAGTCTTCCGCTGGAAGACTCCTCGAAAGTCTTTTGTCATTACCTTAGGTTTGACCGTAATCACAGGATAAAAATCTGGAACACTTCCACGTAAGACTTACCTGGAATTTTTCCAGTTTAAATTAAATGTGCAAGTTTAAATTATTAATTGCAAAAGCAACCTACGCAGACTTCCACGTAAGTTTTCCGACCCTATGTAGATTTAATGTAAATGTTTAGAAGATGATAGGTCATGGATTTTAACCATTTTAGAACATGACCTAGATATGATTTTAAGTATTTTATAAGCATTTGGAGCCTTTTTAGAGTAATCTACAGGTTCAGGTACTCATGGAGCAAATGGATGTTTTTGGAACATTTTGGAGACTTTGAAGAAAGCTTATGCCGAAGTGAAATATGGATCGACTTTTTAAGAGCTAGGACGATCGATGGTGACCAATTATAATCGAACGATGAAACTCTGTTGACATCAATTGACACCAAAGCCACTCGCGAATTAACGACAAATTAGACGACTTCAAGTTTCATAAAAGTTCTATTATTTGCAATTAAAGTCCATGGCCGCCTGTAGGATATATTACTAGGGTTTTGTATCATTTTAGAGGCAGACTTTCCTATAGACCTTCTAGACCTAGTTTGGAGAAGAGCAACTAATTTCACCACTGAAGGAAGAGAGTTTTAGGAGTTTGGAGAGATAGATCTGAGACTACATAATAGAGAAGATCTTGAACTCTTTTGTTTCTTTACTTTCATTCTACTTTGTTTCTTGTTTACACAATGAGTTTTATTCATATCATCATAACCTTGTCTCTTATGAATATGTTTGAGTAATCTCATTTGTTAGATTTAGGTTTCTCATAAGGTTGATCTATGTATTGATAACATGACTACTGCTAAGGTGTTTCAAATTAGTTCTTCAACCTAGTTAAGCTTAATACTAGATTTAGGATTGATCACCCTTAAATCTAGATCCTAGGATTAATTGAGACAAATATCTATTTACTCAACACCTGAACCCTAACTAGTTTGATCTAACTAACTAGATTCATACGAGAGTTGGTCTATGGAGTTAGAGAGCAATACTAACATATTTGTAATGCTTGGTGGAAGAGCCGTCGATCGACACGACCATCGTTGTATCGATTGACTGTTTGAAAGATGTATCGATCGATGATCCATTAAGACCGTCGATCGACATTTCCGGAGATCAAAATATGAAAGTTGAGATCCCGAGGTCTATACAAAGGAAACCTGCTTGGTTTCACCATTTATATTTGACTTCATAAACAATTAAACCCTAAAAGTCAGAAATCACTTACATACTAATACCTCAGATAATACCTAAGTCTATCTACTTTCCCAACTGAAAACCACTTCAAATCAAGCTACTGAATAATCATTTGTTCACCCCATTTTAATTATTGTTTTAAACTATTAAAACCAATTTCCAGTCCAGCTACATTTTAAATACTTAAATCTTTTGAGTAATCCAAGAGTTCTTGTGGATTTGATCCTTAAGTACTGCAATAGATCTCTTATTTATAAGAGTAAGATTCTCCATAGAGTAATTTGAGCACGTACCAAATTTGGCGCCGTTGACGGGGACTCTTTCTTATTTCCGTTAGATTTAGCTTAAAATTTAGTTTAGACTTTGTTACTAAAAGTTGCTGAGTTTTCTTTCTTTCCCTGCTTACACAGGTACTCAAAGAATGGAGAACATAGATTTCGGTCGAACATAGATCGACGAGGAAATACGTGAATCGAGCAACACACCTTTGCAACAGTCGATCGACACTGATGAACCACCATTGATCGACGCTACCCCGCCGGAAGCAGGTAAGTCTTCACTTACCCCACTTAATGAGAAAGTAGTCCAAACTGAACCAATAGGTCAATTAGGCAATGAAATTAGCCAAACCAAAAATAAATAGGGGACTGAAATCCCTGAGAATTACATAAAGGTGAGGAAATATAATTTCCCTTGCAAGACTACCAAAATCCTGGTAGGACCTATTTCGATAGGTACACTATTAAGATGCCAGAAGACGATACCAAAGAATCTGAGTTTAACTCAGATTACTACATCGTGGTACGTAGAAACACATTCCGTGGATTCACCTCAGAGCATCCGCAAGACTACATCAAAAATTTAGAAGATTTACTGCTAGATGAGCACAATCGATGTAAGTTGTTTTCTTTCTCTCTAGAAGGAGAAGCTAAGAAATGGCTTAATCGATTGCCAGCGGGATCCCTTACCTGTTGGAGCAAAATTAGAGCCGCATTTCTTAAGTATTTCTTCGACTATTGGGATGTTAAAAAGAAAATACTCACCTTTCGACAAGATCCACGAGAATCATTCAAAAACGCCTGGGAAGATTCAAGAGTTACCAACTTGAATGTCCCCATCATGGTTATCCAGAACCTCAATTTCTCAACATCTTTTATGGAAGTGTTACTTTAGATTATCAGATGACACTTGAAACAGCAAGCAAAGGGAGTTTCACCACTCAAAATTCCAAAGAAGCGAGACTCCTTATTGAAAACATAGCAGCAATGAAATCTTACGAGATGATGGACGAGGAGAGAGGAAAAGCCGTAAACTCTACAGCTAGCCCTGATTTAGCTGAAATAAAAAATTTTCCCTAGACTCCCTTTGCTCCTTCCTAACAAAGCAGAGCCAGTCTGAAACGTTTAGGATTGATGATAATGTAAGAGAAGGAATTACTTTTGATCAAGCCTTCATAGGTAATTGAAGATTGCTTGCTGAATTCAATAGGAAGATGAACCTCGTCTATGATAAGGTAATAGAGAAAGAAAATGTTCTGCGTGATCGTATACGGAAGTTGGAAAGTCAAGTAGCTGAGAACGCAATTGCTATGAAGAGAGAAGCAGGATGTCTCCCTGGCAGCACTGACTTAAACCCGAGACGACAAGTCAGTGCCGTTATGCTGCGGAGTGGAAAATACCTGACCACAAACACTAAAAGCACTGTGCGGTTTTCAACCCATGTCTCTAGATGATCCTGACCCGATTCCGGATTCTACACCTGAAAAGAAAAATTCTACCAATGATAAGGAGAAGACGATTGATCTAAATGAAGAAAAGGGTGATTCAGAGGAAGACGTGGAAATCGATCGACATGAAGATGATGGAAACCATCGTTCCAAAGGACATAAGATCGATCAACATATCAGTAATAACATTAATCGACGTCTAACCTCTAGCGAACTGGTAATAGAGAGGATCTACACTGCATTACCCCCTTTTCCTCTCATCAAATCTCAAACTAAGAAGGAGCTGGAAAAAAATCATTTGTAAGAAAGCCTTCGACAAGGTGGTAATAGAGCTGCCGTTGAGCGATGCCATGAACATAGCACCTCCCATTAAGAAGTACGTAAAAGATATGTTATCTATAAACTATCAAACTACGGAGTATAATGTGGTGAAAGTATCAGAGGAAGTGAGTGCAATGATTCAAGGAGAGACTCCGGTCAAACAATCTGCCCTGGTAGTTTCGTCCTAGATTGCCATATACAGAACACACGTTTCCCTTTCTCCCTCTGTGACCTTGGCTCTAGCGTTAATCTCATGCCTTACTCCGTTAAAATTTCTTTAGGGTATGAAATTTTTTTGGCAACCTCCATTACTTTGGTTCTCGCTGATAGATCTTTCGGAGTTCCCAAAGGAATCCTCGAGGATATACCGATAAGGATCAACGATTGTTTCATACCGACAGACTTCGTAGTGCTTGATACAAACAAGAACCAAAAGACCCCCTCATTCTAGGAAGACCTTTCCTCGCCAGTGCTGGAGCTATCATCGATGTTAAAGAAGGACGTATATGCCTATACATCGGGAATATACCAATGACTTTCGATATGGAAAAGCTCATTAAACGCCCTTTGATAGACAACCAAGTTTTCTATGTGGAAGACATTCCTCAGGTACATGATGTATCCATCGCGGAAGTGTACTCTGGAGATCTAGGGAGAGCGAATCTACTAACGCAGAAAAAGAACTATTCCGCCTGGATGATAGAGAAGACGATTACGCACACTTAATGGATGCTAGTACGCACGAGGCAGATAACGGAGGAGACGATTCAGACATAGATATTGATCGCTACCTGCGAGAAGGTTCTGATAAACGACCTCAATCTACAGAAAATTGGAGCAAAGAGAAAACACAAAAACTTGAGCTAAAACTGCTGCCTGCTGGGCTTAAGTACGCTTTCCTTTACTAAAATTCCTTCCATGTCATTGTCAACGCCGATCTAAAGAATGGAGAACTTTCAAATCTTCTAAACAAATTACGCAAGTACAGAAAAGCTATCGGTTATTCCCTTGATGACATTCATGGCATCTCACCCAACCTTTTCATGCATCGTATCCATCTAGAAGATGATTCTAAAACATCTGTAGAAACGAAAAGGAGGTTAAACCCAAATTTGCAGGAAGTGGTGAAGAAATAAATTATTAAACTTCTAGATGCTGGAGTTATCTACCCGATTCAGATAGTAAATGGGTAATCTCTATTCATGTTATGCCTAAAAAGGGAGGCAATACAGTGGTAAAGAACGACAAAGATGAGCTGATCCCTACAAGAACAGTCACCGGACATCAAATGTGTATCGACTATAGGAAGTTGAACGCTGCCACTAGGAAAGATCATTTCACTTTGCCCTTCATCGATCAGATGTTGGAAAGATTAGCAAATCACCAGTACTACTGTTTTCTTGACGGATATTCCGGATTTTTCCAAATTCCTATACATCCTGACGATCAAGAAAAGACAACCTTTACATGCCTTTATGGAACATTCGCTTACCGCAGAATGCCATTTGGCCTCTGTAACGCTCCTGCTACTTTCCAACGATGCATGATGTCCATCTTCACAGATATGATCAAAGACTTTATGGAAGTCTTTATGGATAATTTTCAGTCCACGGATCTAGTTTTAAGGATTGTCTTGACAATCTCTGTAAAGTACTGGTAAGATGTGAAGAAAAGAATTTTGTGCTAAACTGGGAAAAATGTCATTTCATGGTTAACAATAGCATTGTTTTAGGGCACAAAGTTTCTGCCGCCGGAGTAGAAGTGGACAAAGCTATGATAGAGGTGATCACCGGATTACCTGCCCCAACAAACGTAAAAGACGTTAGAAGTTTTCTCAGACATGCTGGATTCTATAGGAGGTTTATTAAAGATTTTAGTAAAAATTCTAGACCCCTTACTGCTCTCTTAGGCAAGGAAGTAAAATTTGACTTTACACCCGAATGAATGTAAGCTTTTGAATAATTAAAGAAGTCTCTTAATTCTGCTCCCATCGTGCAAGCACTCGACTGGAATCTTACTTTCGAAATAATGACGCGAGCGATTTCTCTGTAGGAGCAGTGTTGGGACAGAGGAATGACAAGAAGCTGCATGTCATATATTATGACAATATTTAGTTGGTTCACGCAACAACGAAAAAAGAACTACTTGCTGCATTTGAGAAATTCCGCCAATATTTAGTTGGTTCACGAACAATTTTGCACACCGACCATGCTGCCATCAAATATTTGATGCAAAAGAAAGACGCAAAACCTCGTCTAATATGATGGATCCTGCTCCACCAATAATTTGACATAGAGATAAAAGATAAGCGCGGAGTTGACAACAGAGTAGCAGACTATCGCTCTCGCATAAGAGTAGAGGACGACGTCCCTATCAATGATTTCTTCCCAACAGAGAATGTGGCACAGATAGACCACTCGTTTATTGGCCAAATATCTCTTGCTTCCGAAACTGTATCGATCGATGCAAACAAGGTCTCATCGCCCGACGTCAATGATGGCATATCAATCGATACCACTCATCACGTGACGACCGGCGATACTAATAACCGTGCTCAGAATACCTCTGTTATAAACATTACCATCGATGTTAAGGTTCACATTGCTTACAGCACAGAGAACCCCGAACCTGATCCTACTGAGGGAAAACTCGAACAGGGAAGTGCACACGATCGTCAAAAATTCTACGGAAAGACCTTGGTATGCTAACATAGTGAACTATTTAGCAGCTAATGTTGAACCTGGAGGACTTAAAGGCTATATGAGGAAAAAATTCTTAAGAGAAGTCAGAAGATATCATTGGGATGAGCCCTACCTTTACAGGCATTGCTCTCATGTGATATATGTTGGTGTCAAAAACCGTAATCTCGAAATCAGCGTCTACGATAACTTCTGTAAAAAATGGAATCATTACTTTCCGCAAGAATCGTTTTATAAAACTCTAGAATCATTTTATAAAACTCGAGAATCATTTTATAAAACTTGAGAATCGTTTTATAAAACTCGAGAATCGTTTTATAAAACTCGAAGATCGTTTTATAAAACCTCGAAGATCGTTTTATAAAACCTCGAAGATCGTTTTATAAAACCTCGAAGATCGTTTTATAAAACTCAAGAATCGTTTTATAAAACTCGAACATCATTTTATAAAACTCGAGAATCGTTTTATAAAACTCGAGAATCATTTTATAAAACTCGAAGATCGTTTTATAAAAACTCGAAGATCGTTTTATAAAACTCGAGAATCGTTTTATAAAACTCGAGAATCGTTTTATAAAACTCGAGAATATTTTTATAAAACTCGAAGATCGTTTTATAAGAACTCAAAGAATCGTTTTATAAAACTCGAGAATCATTTTACGAAATCGCAAAAAACCGAAACCGCCGCAAAACGCGAACTAGTCACGACTAGTTCGCCTGCTAGCGAACTATGGCTTAGTTCGCCAGCAGGCAAACTAGGAGTCTCCTGACTAGTTCGCCTGCTGGCGAACTAAGCCAGCTCGGCTTAGTTCGCCAGCAGGCGAACTAGGAACTGCCCAACTAGTTCGCCTGCTGGCGAACTAGGAACCCCTCGACTAGTTCGCCTGCTGGAGAACTAAGTCAAGCTGGCTTAGTTCGCCAGCAGGCGAACTAGAGACTTCCCGACTAGTTCGCCTGCTGGCGAACTAAGCCAGCTCGGCTTAGTTCGCCAGCAGGCGAACTAGAAGCTCCTCGGACAGCTGGACCGGACCGGCTCGATTCTCCGTACGTTGAACCGACCATCCCGAGCCTCGATCTCCCGCATCCCCGATTCGAAACTTACGTCCTTCGATACGGTCGCATTCTGAACCACGGCCAAAATGTCTCTCGTTTCGTCTCGATCCGACTTATCGTTCGAGTTTTACAATAAAAACCGTAAAAATCCGTTTTCTCGAAAAGAACTCGAAGAAATCGTATAAAACGGTAACGGTTAAACAAGACACCGAACATCGCCCAAACTATACGATTTATCCGAGATTTTTGTTAAAATCGTAAAAAACATATTCTTAATAAAAACGTCGAGTAAATCATAAAAAACGGAAACGATTAACCGAGAAACAAACGTAGCTAAACATTACGATTAACTCGAGGAATTTACTAAAAACGGCATTGAATCAGGAAACGAGTCCGTTCAAGGTTGAGAAACGGATTTATCGCAAAACGGCCCGGAAGGTCCTTAAACGCGATAAAAGCCCATCCCGCGATCTCGACAGAATCTAACCCGTAGATACGATAAAGTTTTGACGGTTTACTCGCAGAGGGAAAATAAATGTCAAGCTTGAAGATAAAAGGCAAGTTTGAAGATAAATAGAAGATTTCCGCGGGAAGAAAGGAAGGATGGAGATAAATGGAAGTTTCCCGATAAACTCGAATCGGGGAAAATGGAAAGATTGAGCCGCCTGGGAAAGGGGTATATAAGCCAGAAGCATAGGGAAGAGGAGGGGGACAAAAATCAGACCTAAAAAGGTGGCTGTTAGCTTAGGAATTTAGGACTTAGCGTTTAGGATAGCAATCTAGATCCTTAGAACGTTTCGACGTCTAAGTTCTTCAATTCTCTTTGTAACAGTTGTCGATTTCTTACTTAATAAAAGCTTTCATACAAATTCTGTATTCTCTGTTCTTTGTTATTCATCCATATTCTGTTAATTTCGTTTGTTTTAGTGATTTCCGCAGAGATCCAGGACCTCGGGAAAAAATAGTGTTTCTTCCTAAGTTTCCATATTTGACGGAAAATCGGCAGTGTAGATTTCGGTTCCCACAGTTTGGCACTAGAAGGAGGGGGGTCGGATTCTCTTACACAATAGTCGCTAAAACAAACGAGAAACAACATGCCTAATTCGAACGGCGACGTCATCTCGTTCGAGAAAAGAGCAACGATCGATTCGATCAAACCTCTCAACGATCTTATCGTTATTGAGCTGGCGATCCAGAATATGGATGTCGCAAGGATATTAGTCGATACCGGAAGCTCGGCTGATATCATCTTCAAAAATACTCTCGAGAGAATGGAAATCGATCTGTCAGAAATCACGGAAAACGTAAGCCCGCTAGTAGGACTCTCGGGAGAAATCACCATGACCCTCGGAACGATCAACCTGACAGTTCGGGTCGGGAGCATAGTGAAAAACGTCGAATTCGAAGTCATCGACCGACCTATGTCTTACAACGCAATCGTAGGGACACCGTGGTTAAATTTGATGCAAGCGATTCCGTCGACATACCATATGTCTCTCAAGCTTCCGACTCCATGCGGGATTGAGACTATATGGGGAAATCGGAGGACCTCGCAAGTTTGCTACGCCGCGGATTTAAAACGAAAAAATTTGCCGGTCGATATCTCTCCAAAAAGAAAAAGAAGTTGACGTCCCTTGACAACGCCCCAGAGCAAGATAAAACGGAACTCTTCTGGCAGTTGCGAGCGGCCGAGGCTTTGGAAGGTAAACGCGAGCCAACCTGCGAACCCGTCATCTCAGTATGCATCGACGAGAATTTTCCTGAACGCTGCGTCAAAATCGGTGCGAACCTGAGCGAGACCTTAAAAGTCGAACTCCTGACATGTCTGAAACGAAACTCGAACACGTTCGCTTGGACTGCGGAAGATATGCCGGGGATCGACATAAACATCACATGTCATGAAGTTAACGTTGACCCAACATCCAACCCCGTCAAACAAAAAAGACGAAAACTGGGGCCAGAACGCGCCGAAGCGGTCAACAGCGAAGTCGATAGACTCCTCAAAGTAGGATCGATCACGGAAGTTTGATATCCCGACTGGCTCGCCAATCCCATTGTCGTAAAGAAAAAGAATGGAAAGTGGCGAGTTTACGTCGATTTTACCGATCTCAATAAAGCATGTCCAAAGGATAGTTATCCGCTGTCGCATATCATTCGCTTAGTCGAGGCAACCGTAGGAAACAAACTCTTATCCTTCATGGACGCCTTCTCGGGGTACAATCAGATCATGATGAATCCTGACGATCGGGAGAAAACCGCATTCATAGCTGACCGGGGAACCTATTGCTATAAAGTGATGCCTTTCGGTCTAAAGAACGCCGGTGCGACTTACCAACGACTCGCCAATCAAATGTTCTCCGAGCAACTCGGAAAAACAATGGAAGTGTACATCGACGATATGCTCGTGAAATCACTCGAAGAGCAAGACCACGTCGTACACCTCCAAGAATGTTTCGAAAGGCTCAATCTTCATAACATGAAGTTGAACCCGGCAAAGTGTCGGTTTGCCGTCGCGTCCGGAGAATTTCTAGGGTGCCTTGTCACTTACCGTGGGATCGAGGCTAATCCGAAACAAATCACGGCGCTAATAGAGATGGTCTCTCCCAGGACGAAACGCGAAGTACAAAGACTGACCGGCAGGGTCGCAGCACTTAACCGTTTTATCTCGCGATCAACGGACAAATGTCTACCTTTCTACGAAACAATGAAGGGAAACAAAAAGTTCGAATGGTCAGAAGAATGCGAGAAAGCTTTCCAACAGCTGAAACATTACCTAGCTACCCCGCCTGTAACACCCCCGAACCGTCCTAGGCCGGACTAACCCGGGACGACCCGGAAGCGTTACAATTAGACGAGCATCGCAGTCGGTCCAATCAAAACTTTAAACAAATCAAAGTCTCGACCAGCCCAACCACAATACCGTCCCTCTCAACCTCAGCCTAAGGCCAGCGCTGACCCGTACTTTGGTTAAGAGTTGTGTTAAGT
>CAKOAT010271821.1:232953-251557 GCA_932364175.1 Eruca vesicaria subsp. sativa | reverse complement strand
GAAAACGCTAACTAAACTTCACCCGAGAAACACCAAACTCACGGTTTCTCTCTCTAAACTCACCACTCTCTCTCTCTAAGGTGGCTTTCGGTTTTGGGGTGAAGAAAATGAATGGGAGGGGTCTGGTATTTATAGGAAAAGAGGGCTGAGGATGGCTGGACAAGTGGACTTATGTGCATGTAAAAATATGGACATGTGTGCCACTTCACATTTCTTTATCATTTTCCTTTGCTTAGTCATCAAGCCCTTTCTTCTCCAGCTGACACCTATCCTCCCCATGACAACACCTGCCCCTTCTAGAAGAAAAACCACCTTGGACACCAAGTTTCCCTTCTGACCAATCAAAACTCGCCATGGAACCTCCATGTCATCCTCTTGGGCCCAATGGGACTTTGCCACCTCAGCTCGGTTCCCACTTTCTTGGAGCTTCTTAAAAATCCTTAAAATCCCAATTTGATGATAGGTGAAGAAAGAAATGCATTTCAAGTTCATCCAATAGCATTTGGGTGAAGAAGATCCCATTTCGGCTCCACCGGGTCCTTCCGACTAGATCTGCGACCAACTCTTGATTCCTCTCAAACCAACTTGATTCTAGCTCGAATATATGTCTTAAAATAACCTCCTTTAGATACTTGGACAAAGAACCTTCACCTTTACACACTTCCAAAATATCGTCCGGTGCTAAACCTCCGTATAGACCGTTTCTGAACCTCCATCGATCATCTCCACTTTGGCTCGACCCAACTTCATTCTGACTCGACCAAAGGTCTTATAATATCCTATAATGAGGTTTAGGATCAAGTCTTACTTTATTTGAAGTCNAATTCACCGTGCTCGACCACGACCATATCGAAGCTCCGGTTCTGCCTATTCGACCAACTCTGGATTTTACTCAACCAAACTCCAAATTGCTTCGACTGAACCTCTAGTCTTAACTTCTATTACCATCCCGTGGCAAGTCTTGGTCGATCCTGGGTCGTTGACTTTCATTGACTTGTGACTTCTGATCAGGGGTATTACACCGCCAGTACTCGCGAAGCCCGTAGAAGGAGAACCATTATTCCTCTACATCGCGGTATCAACAACAACCGTGAGTGGCGTCCTTATTCGGGAGGAACGCGGCGAACAAAAACCGATCTTCTACGTAAGTAAAACGCTATTGGACGCAGAGACGCGATATCCGATGATGGAGAAATTGGCTTTGGCCGTAGTCATGTCGGCAAGAAAGTTAAGACCATATTTCCAATCTCACACCATCATCGTGCCCACCTCATTCCCTCTCCGCACCATTTTGCATAGTCCCAGCCAATCGGGAAGATTAGAAAAATGGGCGATCGAGCTGAGCGAGTACGATATTAAAATATCGCGCAAAGACTTGCGCAAAATCGCAAGTACTCGCAGACTTCATAGTGGAACTCCCAACGGGAAGCACGGTAAACCAAGAGCCGAACTCGACTTGGATCTTATACGTTGACGGATCCTCATCCAAACAAGGCTCTGGAATCGGCATCCGACTTGCATCCCCGACGGGAGAAGTATTGGAACAGTCATTCCGATTAATTTTCCACGCTTCGAACAACGAAGCCGAGTATGAGGCCTTGATCGCAGGACTACGATTAGCTCATGGGCTGAAGATTCTTAATCTCCACGCATACTGCGACTCCCAGCTAGTGGCTAGTCAGTTCAGCGGAGAATACGAAGCAAGGGACGAGAGAATGGAAGCATATCTGATCTTGGTAAAAGATCTGACCCAGAAATTCGACCAATTCGCCCTAACTAGGATCCCTCGAGCAGAAAACGCCCAGGCAGACGCCCTGGCCGCCTTGGCATCCAGCTCAGATCCTGATATGAGCAGGGTAATTCCCGTTGAATTCATCGAACATCCTAGTATCGGACCACCCATAGTCATAAACCTGATCAATGAACCAGAAGGCGACATGGACGAAAGCCACTCAGCCAAAGATCAGTCCGATTACGGATTCGATCGTCCGTGGATGGAAACAATTCTCGCATACATAACCAACGGAGAACTTCCACCGGAAAAATGGGCGGCCTGAAAAATAAAAACTCAGGCCGCGCGGTATGTCGTAATGGACGGAGAACTTTACAAATGGAGATTCTCCAGACCACTGATGACTTGCGTGCAAGGGGAGAAAGCACGGCGGGTTATGTAGGAAGTGCACTCCGGATCTTGCGGAAACCATTCTGGCGGAAGATCTCTCGCAATAAAAATCAAGCGCCACGGATATTTCTGGCCAACGATGATAAAAGATTGCGAAGATTTCTCGCGAAAATGCGAGAAGTGTCAGCGGCACGCTCCGACTATTCGCCAACCTGCCGAAGTCCTTTCATCTATTTCGGCACCATATCCGTTCATGTGGTGGTCAATGGATATAGTCGGGCCGATGCATGCGTCAAAACAAAAACGCTTCCTTCTAGTTCTGACCGACTTCTTCTCTAAATGGGTTGAAGCCGACTCTTACGCAAGCATCAAAGACGCCCAAGTAGAAAGTTTCGTATGGAGAAACATAATCTGAAGACACGGAGTACCATATGAAATCGTAACAGACAACGGATCTCAATTTATCTCGACTAGACTCGAAGCTTTTTGCGAAAAATGGAAGATACGATTGACCAAATTGACTCCAATATATCCTCAAGGCAACGGACAAGCTGAGACCATTAATCAAACTATCCTCGACGGTCTCAAAAAACACCTCGATTCCAAAAAGGGCAAGTGGGCCGAAGAGCTTGAGGGAGTTTTATGGTCGCACCGCACGACCCCGAGGCGAGCGACGGGCGAAACTCCTTTTGCCCTCGTTTACGGGACAGAATGCATGATTCCTGCAGAAGTCGAATTTCTGGGAGTACGCCGAAGGTTGCTCCCAGAAAGGGAAGAGTCAAATAACTCAATGCTTCTCGACGAACTCGATTTGATTAATGTGGGAGTCGATTTCACCCTACTGTCAAATAAATCGTAAAAAAGGAAACTTCGGGAAAACCCTAAGTTTCCAGAGGAACCGGCTATCTGCGAGAACCGCACAACGAAAATAACATGACGAAAATACTTAGAATTTAAATGAGAATAAACGAAAATAGAGAGCAAAGAGGTTCTTATTCCGAATCTGTGTTGAACTGGTACAAAAAGAATTGCCGAAAGCGTAAGAACTAGAAAACCCTAATTGAGACGCAGCTCGCTAACAGAAAAACGGAAATATTCCTAAATGCTAGTTTTGGTGGTGATATCTCTGAATTTCGTCTCAATGCTTCTGCCCTAGACCTCCTCTTTATATACTCCTCGTCTTGGCTATCCGATCTTTCCATTTCGCCCAGATTTGACTTAAATCGGGAATTTTCCATTCTTCTCGATCCTTCCTTTTCTTCTGCGGAAATCTTCTATTTCTCTTCAAACCTTCCTTTTATGTTCAAACTTGACTTTTATTTGCTTTCTGCGAGTAAACCGNTCTTCTCGATCCTTCCTTTTCTTCTGCGGAAATCTTCTATTTCTCTTCAAACCTTCCTTTTATGTTCAAACTTGACTTTTATTTGCTTTCTGCGAGTAAACCGTCAAAACGTTATCAAATCCGCGGGTTAGATTCCGTAAAAATTGCAAGATGGGTTTTTATTGCGTTTTAGGTCCTTCCGGGCCGTTTTGCGATAAAAACCGTTTTCCGACTTTTTACGGGATCGTTTCCTGATCTGACGTCGTTTTAATAAATTTCTCGAGTTAATCGCAAATTTTTACGATTTACTCGACTTTTTATTAAAAACATGTTTTTTATGACTTACTCGGCGTTTTTATTAAAAGCGCGTTTTTTATGATTTCGACGAGAAATCTCGAATAAATCGTATAGTTTAGGCAATGTTTGGTGTTTCGTTTAACCGTTGCCGCTTTATACGATTTCCTCGAGTTCTTTCCGAGAAAACAAAGTTTTACGGTTTTTATCGTAAAACTCGAACGTAAATCGGATCGAGATGGAACGAGAGATATTTCTGCCGTGGTTCAGAACACGACCTTGTCGTAAGTTTCGAATCGGAATGCGGGAAATCGAGACGCGGAGTGTCCGGGAAGTTTTTTAGTTCGCCCATCGGCGGACTAAGCCGGGCCTGGCTTAGTACGCCGATGGGCGATCTAAAGAGTGACCCTTAGATCGCCCATCGGCGATCTAAGCCGGGCCCGGCTTAGATCGCCGATGGGCGATCTATAGAGTGTTTCTTAGATCGCCGATGGGCGATCTAAAGAGTGACCCTTAGATCGCCGATGGGTGATCTAGAGAGTGTTTCTTAGATCGCCCATCGGCGATCTAAGCCGGGTCTGGCTTAGATCGCCGACGGGCGAACTAGTTGCGACTAGTTCGCGTTTTACGGCTTTTTTCAGTTTTTTTACGGTTTTGTAAAACGATTCTCGAGTTTTATAAAACGATCTTCGGATTTCATAAAACGACTTTTGAGTTTTATAAAAATGATCTTCGAGTTTTATAAAACGATTCTCGAGTTTTATAAAACGATTTCTCGAGTTTTATAAAGCGATTTCTCGAGTTTTATAAAGCGATTTCTCGAGTCTTATAAAACGATTCTTGAGTTTTATAAAACGATTCTCGAGTTTTATAAAACGATTCTCGAGTTTTATAAAACGATTGTCGAGCTTTATAAAACGATTTCTCGAGTTTTACAAAACGATTCTCGAGTTTTATAAAATGATTCTCGAGTTTTATAAAACGATTCTCGAGCTTTATAAAACGATTTCTTGAGTTTTATAAAACGATTCTCGAGCATTATAAAACGATTTCTCGGGTTTTATAAAACGATTCTCGAGCTTTATAAAACGATTTCTCGAGCTTTATAAAACGATTTCTCGAGCTTTATAAAACGATTTCTCGAGTTTTATAAAACGATTTTTCCAGTTTTATAAAACGATTCTCGAGCTTTATAAAACTGTTCTTTTTTGTATTCTTGCGGAAAGTTTTGGCTATTAATTCCGTCATACCGATTTTGACCCCAACAATTAACGAACGACGGGATCAATCCCTCGTCCGAATTCAAAACTATCAGCAAGCAGCCGCGAAGTACTACAACGCAAACGTACGAGGTCGCAGATTTCATGAAAGAGAACTAGTCTTACGAAAAGCATTTTAAAATACCGCAGAACGAAACGCCGGTAAATTGGGGGCCAACTGGGAAGGACCGTACAAGGTCATAAAGGTAGTCCGGCCTGGAGCATACGAAATCACAAACATGCAGAGCATCAAAATTCCCAGGTCCTGGAACGCGATGCATCTCAAAAAATATTATCACTAGGCAACGAGTCCGCCAAACACTGAACTACGAGACGGCTTGATCCCCTTAAAAGGGTACGTAGGCATCTTGTCACAAGACAAGACCAGCTGTTCCCCCTCGTTCAAAAGGGGGGGAGTAGGTGAGTATACGTATACTCGTATACTCCCGAAATTTCAAACTCAAAATTTCTCAAACTTTTTTAGCAAACGCATCGAAAGAAAAAACGAAATTCTGTATATAGCGAGACGTCGCCAATGTTCGGAAAAACGTTCCTCTTCAAAAAAACAATAAACTGTCCGTCCGCGACTATAAAATACGCAAAACTTCTTAACATACGTATCCTTCGTGAAGGCCCAAACTACGTAAACATCTATCACTTAAAAATAGTTTGTTGCTGATCACAACGAACTCGCAACAGTCCTAAACAAACTTAAGTTATCTCGTAAAGATAGCTCCCGAACGCCCGACACAAGGGTAATAGCGCTATAAAAGAAATCCAAAGTTTTGGTCAGCACTTCCGGGCAACTTAGAAATTGTTCCCGGTGAGATGCTCGGTTCCAACCAGACGAATCATATAAGCCGAGAACCTATCGCAGATTCTAAATCGGTATGGAATCAGGTTAAAATCGCAACAGGCAAAACGAAAGCCGACTAGTCATCGCATAGCCTCAATCCGAAAGTAAACCTAGGTCTTGCCCTAAACCCAGCACACTGGTCGCTAATGTCTCAAGGCATGAATCGAGATCCTAAAGGCATGTCTCTTCGTCTATATCCAAACGCTCACTCGATTTTCTAAACATCTTAAAACAAGCAAACGAATAAGGCGATCCACTAAGGGAACGGAATGCGAGACAACAACTCGCGGACCTCCCACAATATCAACTCAGAAAAGAAGGTTTAAATAAAAACTGATTGTCCATTACAAAAATAAAAAAGTTGCCGAAGGAACAAGGGATTCAAAGCCATAAAAGGCCAGTCCTGAACAAGTACAAAAGCCGTATTCTGCCAAATACATAAAAATCTAATTTTTAAAAGTCTCGTATGAGACTACAACTTCAAACACCCTCCGCATGCGGAGCCCCATCTTCACCCATCTCATCACCTTCGCCTTCGACAGCGATCTCCGGATAGTCGTTCTCGTCTACATCGGTCTGAGGGACGCCTTCGGCAGCAAAAGCTAGACCAGAGTCATTTTCCTCGACAGGAATATCCCCTTCGGTCACACAGGCAATCGATCCTTCTAAACTCTTCATCTTACGCTGAAGTCTGCGCAGCTCCGAAGCCTTGGACTTCTTCGCATCCTTCGCCTTGATCAGAAGAATCGCATTCTTTCCGAGGTCACACTCCAAATCGCTAATCCGAGCCTCAAACTGAGATATCTCCGCGGAATGAACACCCTCTATCGTGTTCAATTTTCCCTCGAAATGAGTAGACCTCTCCTGCGACTCAGCCAACTCCTTGGTTAAACGTTCAACCTCGGACCCATACTCTTTGATCATCCCGTCGATCAATGAAACGAACTGGAAAAGTCAAGGCGGACGGTCAGATACGAATCAAAAACTATAGCTTTCATATTTTTTTTAAAGGAAGAAAGTATAATTCCGCGAATCCATACCTTGGTGCGGTGTTGCGACATCAAAACCACGCTCGGCGCCTTACTTGACGAAGCTCCAGTTTCCGGACCCTTCGCACCTCTCTTCCTCTTGGGAGCTTCAGGGTTCGGGCAAGCTCTCTTACGACCCTTGGTTGAAGCAGGCAATGTTGCACTAAGTGCCAGAAGTCCCAGAACAATCACCCTCTTGGCCGGAGGAGGAGGTCTAAGAACCGTAACCGGGTCAACCGCAGTAGGAGCTGCAACCGGTTCAACCATGGTAGGAGCCGCGACCGGTTCGACTACGGTAGGAGCCATAACCGACTCGATCACTGAAGGAGTTGCAACCGTTCCGACCTCAGCAGAAACAGCAGCACTCTCGACTGCGAAAAGGGGTGGGACAGCCGACGAACCCGATAGTTCAGTGACAACATCCGTCGAGGATCTCACCACCGTATCCGTCGCCTCGTCCAAAATAGCCTTAACCTCTCTCGAGAGAACGGATGGGTCCACCGGAGGTACACCACTCGACACTGCATCCTCCTCAGCATCGCTGCGGTCCATCTCGTCTTGAAACAAGAGAAACTCGGAAATCCGAGCGTCCTGCGGATGTGCCGTGGGGTTGTCACCAGATGGAACTTCATAGTTTTGTTGATCACCTTGGAAAGAAGACATCTTGAAGTTTTTCTAGAGAGAAGTTGGAGAGGAACTTGAGGGATGGAAGATATGGGAAGTAATGATCCAATACTTATAGAAAAAAGAGAGCTCTCCCTCGTAATGAGACAAATCTCAGCCGTAGATTCCGATTAAAAGCTAACTCCATCCGCCCGCAAAATTTCCTTCAAGAATTTGCGAGCTGGGGGGCTAACTGTTGGTGTCAAAAACCGTAATCTCAAAATCAACGTCTACGATAACTTCTGTAAAAAACGGAATCATTACTTTCCGCAAGAATCGTTTTATAAAACTCGAGAATCATTTTATAAAACTCGAGAATCGTTTTATAAAACTCGAGAATCGTTTTATAAAACTCGAAGATCGTTTTATAAAAACTCAAAGATCGTTTTATAAAACTCGAGAAACGTTTTATAAAACTCGAAGATCATTTTATAAAACTCGAGAATCGTTTTATAAAACTCGAGAATCATTTTATAAAACTCGAAGATCGTTTTATAAAAACTCGAGAATCGTTTTATAAAACTCGAGAATCGTTTTATAAAACTTGAGAATAGTTTTATAAAACTCGAAGATCGTTTTATAAAAACTCGAAGAATCGTTTTATAAAACTCGAGAATCGTTTTACAAAATCGCAAAAACCCGAAACCGCCGCAAAACGCGAACTAGTCACGACTAGTTCGTCTGCTGGCGAACTAAGCCGAGCTGGGAACTGCCCGACTAGTTCGCCTACTGGCGAACTAAGCCAGCTCGGCTTAGTTTGCCAGCAGGCGAACAAGGAACCCCTCGACTAGTTCGCCAGCAGGCAAACTAGAGACTTCCCGACTAGTTTGCCTGCTGGTGAACTAAGCCGAGCTGGCTTAGTTCGCCAGCAGGCAAACTGTAAGCTCCTCGGACAGCTGGACCGGACCGGCTCGATTCTCCGTACGTTAAACCGACCATCCCAAGCCTCGATCTCCCGCATCCCCCGATTCGAAACTTATGTCCTTCGATACGGTCGCATTCTGAACCACGGCCGAAATTTCTCTCGTTTCGTCTCGATCCGACTTATCGTTCGAGTTTTACGATAAAAACCGTAAAATTCCGTTTTCTCGAAAAGAACTCGAAGAAATCATATAAAACGGTAACGGTTAAACAAGACACCGAACACCGCCCAAACTATACGATTTATCCGAGATTTTTCGTTAAAATCGTAAAAAACATATTCGTAATAAAAACGTCGAGTAAATCGTAAAAAACGGAAACGATTAACCGAGAAACAAACGTAGCTAAACATTACGATTAACTCGAGGAATTTACTAAAAACGGCATTGAATCAGGAAACGATTCCGTTCAAGGTCGAGAAACGGATTTATCGCAAAACGGCCCGGAAGGTCCTAAAACGCGATAAGAGCCCATCCCGCGATCTCGACAGAATCTAACCTGTAGATACAATAAAGTATTGACGGTTTACTCGCAGAAGGAAAATAAATGCCAAGCTTGAAGATTAAAGGCAAGTTTGAAGATAAATAGAAGATTTTCGCGGGAAGAAATGAAGGATGGAGATAAATGGAAGTTTCCCGATAAACTCGAATCAGGGTAAAATGGAAAGATTGAGCCGCCTGGGAAAGGAGTATATAAGCCAGAAGCATAGGGAAGAGGAGGGGGACAAAAATCAGACCTAAAAAGGCGGCTGTTAGCTTAGGAATTTAGGACTTAGCGTTTAGGATAGCAATCTAGATCCTTAGAACGTTTCGACGTCTAAGTTCTTCAATTCTCTTTGTAATAGTTGTCGATTTCTTACTTAATAAAAGCTTTCGTACAAATTCTTTATTCTCTGTTCTTCGTTATCCATCCATATTCCGTTAATTTCGTTTGTTTTAGTGATTTCTGCAGAGATCCAGGACCTCGGGAAAATTAGGGTTTCTTCCTAAGTTTCCATATTTGACGGAAAATCGACAGTGTCGATTTCGGTTCCCACAATATACAGGCGCTGCGTATCCGACGCTGAAATCCGTGATATAATCTTCTAATGTTATGGATCTGACTATGCTGGACATTCTGCCACCTTTAAAATGGTTTCAAAAATCCTCCAAGTAGGATTTTGGTGGCCGATGACGTTTCGCGATGTCCACGCACATATAATACAATGCGACAGATTTCAAAGGCGAGGAAAAATCAGCAAAATACATGAAATGGAACAGAAATTCATTCTAGAAGTAGAAGTATTAGATTTATGGGGGATAGACTTTATGGGTCCATTCCCATCCACATACAGAAACAGATATAATACTAGTCATTGTTGACTATTTGTCTAAGCGGGTTGAAGCTATTTCTTCCCCCAACAAATGACGCATATGTAGTCATTAAGCTTTTTATGAGTGCTATCTTCCCGCAATTTGGAGTTCCAAGAGTTGTGATAAGCGATGGTGGGGCCTACTTCACCAATAATATATTCGAAAGCTTGCTTAAAAAGAACGGTGTTCACCATAGAGTTGCTATGCCCTACCACCCACAACGAGTGGGCAGGTCGAAGTTTCGAATAGACAGATTAAAAAAATCTTAAGAAGACCGTCGGAATCTCCAGAAAAATTGGTCTCACAAACTGGATAATCCGCTTTGGGCATACCGAACTGCATTCAAAATACCGCTGGAAACAACACCTTTCCATCTACTCTATGGGAAATCATGTCACCTACCAGTTGAACTAGAGTACAAATCAGATTGGACTATTAAATTATTGAATTTTGATATCAAGCCAGCTGCTGAGAAAAGACTTATTCAGCTCAATGAACTGAATGAAATCAGGAATTTGGCCTACGAGAATTCTAAGCTATACAAGGAAAGGACAAAAGCCTACCATGATAAGAAAATTCTATATCGACACTTTGAACCGAACGACCAAGTGCTTCTATACAATTCTCGGCTAACTCTGTTTCCCAGAAAACTTCGATCCCATTGGTCAGGACCTTTTACAATTACGGAAGTCAAACCTTACGGAGCTATAACACTGGTTAACAAAAAAGGAGAGGAATTTACCAAGAACGGCCAACGAGTGAAGCATTATTCGGGTAAAACGCCCGATAGCAGCACTCTACGGCATGATCCCATAACTACGGAATCAAAAACTCGGTTAGTCAAGCTAAAGACTGAAAATAAGCGCTTAATGGGAAGCAACCCATTTTAACATTTAATGTTTAATTTACATTTTTAAAAATAATAATAATAAAAAAGAAGAGAATTAACAAACTAATTAATATAAGAAAACTAAATAGTAAAATATGTATTACTAATGATAAAAAAATAGATAAGTATTGGTGTACGGGTTGACATCGATCGACACAAACTTATCATATCGATCGATGCGGAAACCCCGAGGTCGAGTCTCATTTAACTCGACATCCGCCGTTTCATTCTCCATTCTAAAACCCTAACGAAAATAAAAACCTCTCAACTCTCTCTCTCGTTTTTTGACGAAATCCTTTCGTTTTTCACCTTAATCAACTTGTTTCCTGATTCTCTGTTCATCTGTCTCATTCTTTTCACAGATCTACAAGGTACACATTCGAAATTATCTATTTTGTGCATTCTAGGGTAGTGTCTTGGGGATTTGATTAACATGCTTGATTAGGCACGATTTTGAGATGTTTTAGGTTGTTGGATTGCTAAAATAGGGTTTACGAACAGATTGGTGTGTTGCAATTGTGTTGAAATCGCGATTTTGGTTGAGTGATAACTCTTGCAGGTTTATCAATGTGACATCGATCGACACGGAATTAGTCGTGTCGGTCGACGGAGTGCTCTTGGCATTGATCGTTATAGCACATGTTCCATCGATTCATTCCATGTTTTTAACATCGATCGATAACAAGCTTGGTTCACTAATTTCGTTTCCACTTTTGTCTGTGTGTTTGTAGATGCGATCATCCAGAGAAAGAAGGAGAAAGCAGTGCCTGGATCGAGCAGGCCCATCAAGGAACGTCCCCTCCGACCCTCCAGCTCCGCAAGGTGACGAGTTATCACCATGGCCTCGTGACGATGAGACTCCGATCGTCACGTTCGCAAGATTCATTGATCCCGCCACTGAGGTCAGGAGCGACGATTGCATCTACCGCATGATCTCCGACACTTGGGACGACTACGACAGCCTGTTCTACTATGCATTGACCCGGCTACTATCCGGAGACTCGGTATCGAGTCAGGCATTACAGACATTATCGAGCAGCTGGACTTTGGCACCATGGCCACACGTCCGTACGACCTCCACACCGCACTCTTCTGCCAGTTCTTGGCCACCGCTCAGCTCACCTACACAAACCCGAGGGCTACAGTTGCAGCCGATGGCATCCTGCCATTCTTTGTGCGGGGTAGGAGGTACTGTATCACCATTCCTGAGCTTTGTGACATCTACGGTTTTGAGGACTCTTCTGCTACTCACAGCACTGTGCCTCCTTTTCTTAGGATGACAGAGTTCTGGGAACTCATTGATACGGGTGATTGTTGGGATCAAAATCGGTACGACGGAATCAACGGCCGAAACTTCCCGCAAAAAAATAAAAGGAATCGTTTTGTAAAACCCAAAGAATCGTTTTATAAAACTCGAGAATCGTTTTATAAAACTCGAGGATCATTTTATAAAACTCGAGAAGCCGTTTTATAAAACTCAAAGATCATTTTATAAAACTCAAGAAGCCGTTTTATAAGACTCAAAGATCGTTTTATAAAACTCGAGGATCGTTTTATAAAACTCGAGAATCGTTTTATAAAACTCGAGGATCATTTTATAAAACTCGAGAATCCGTTTACAAAAACTCGAAGATCGTTTTATAAAACTCGAGGATCGTTTTATAAAACTCGAGAAGCCGTTTAATAAAACTCGAGAAGCTGTTTTATAAAACTCGAAGATCGTTTTATAAAACTCGAGAAGCCGTTTTATAAAACTCGAAGATCGTTTTATAAAACTCGAAGGTCTTTTTATAAAACTCGAGAAGCCGTTTTATAAAACTCGAAGATCATTTTATAAAACTCGAGAAACCGTTTTATAAAAATCGAAGATCGTTTTATAAAACTCGAAGAATCGTTTTATAAAACTCGAGAATCGTTTTATAAAACTCGAAGAATCGTTTTCTAAAACTCGAAGAATCGTTTTATAAAACTCAAGAATCGTTTTATAAAACTCGAAGAATCGTTTTATAAAACTCGAGAATCGTTTTATAAAACTCGAAGAATCGTTTTATAAAACCCGAAGAATCGTTTTATAAAACTCGAGAAGCCGTTTTATAAAACTCAAAGATCGTTTTATAAAACTCGAGGATCGTTTTATAAAACTCGAGAATCGTTTTATAAAACTCGAGGATCATTTAATAAAACTCGAGAAGCCGTTTATAAAACTCGAAGATCGTTTTATAAAACTCGAGGATCGTTTTATAAAACTCGAGAAGCCATTTTATAAAACTCGAGAAGCTGTTTTATAAAACTCGAAGATCGTTTTATAAAACTCGAGAAGCCGTTTTATAAAACTCGAAGATCGTTTTATAAAACTCGAGAAGCCGTTTTATAAAACTCGAAGATCGTTTTATAAAACTCGAAGAATCATTTTATAAAACTCGAGAATCGTTTTATAAAACTCGAAGAATCGTTTTATAAAATTCGAAGAATCGTTTTATAAAACTCGAGAATCGTTTTATAAAACTCGAAGAATCGTTTTATAAAACTCGAGAATCGTTTTATTAAACTCGTGAATCGTTTTATAAAACTCGAAGAATCGTTTTATAAAACTCGAAGAATCGTTTTACGAAACCGCAAAAAAAACCGAAACAGCCGTAAAACGCGAACTAGTCACGACTAGTTCGCCCACGGGCGAACTAAGCCGAGCCGGCTTAGTTCGCCGATGGGCGAACTAGGAGATACTCGACTAGTTCGCCCATCGGCGAACTAAGCTGGCCCGGCTTAGTTCGCCGATGGGCGAACTAGGAGATACTCGACTAGTTCGCCCATCGGCGAACTAAGCCGGCCCGGCTTAGTTCGCCGATGGGCGAACTAGTCCCGTCCCGGCTAGATCGCCATTGGGCGAACTAAGAGGTGCTGACTTTGCGCCACTGGTTCTTTTCGCCTAGTTCGCCATATGGCGACCTAGCCAAGCTGAACTAGCTCGACGTACGTCGAGCCGACCATCCCGAGCCTCGATCTCCCACATCCTTGATTCAAGGCATACGTCCTTCGACACGATCGTATTCTGAATCACGGTCGAAATTTCTCCCGTTTCGTCTCGATCCATCCTATCGTTCGAGTTTTACGATAAAAACCGTAAAACTCCGTTTTCCCGAAAAGAACTCGAAGAAATCGTATAAGACGGTAACGGTTAATCAAAACACCGAACGTCGCCTAAACTATACGATTATCCGAGATTCTTCGTTAAGATTATAAAACACGTTTTTAATAAAAAAACGTCGAGAGAATCGTAAAAAACGGCATCGGATCAGGAAACGGTCTCGTTAAAGTCGTAAAACGGTTTTTATCGTAAAACGGCCCGAAAGGTCCTAAAACACGATAAAAACCCATCTCGCGACGTTAACGAAATCAAACCCGAAGATACGATAACGATTTGACGGTCTACTCGCAGACGGAAGATAAAAGGCAAGTTTGAAGATAAATAGAAGATTTCCGCAGAAGAAAAGGAAGGATCGACAGATATGGAAAGTTCCCGAAATATTCGGTTTCGAGCAAAATGGAAAGACTAAAACTGCCTAAGAAGGAGTATATAAGGAGGAGGCATAGGGCAGAAGCTGGGGGACAAAATCCAGAGCTCTCATCTGAGACTTTCACAACTTTTCTAGATTTTGAATTTTCCGCACTTAGAAACTTAGGCTTTTTCTCGACAAGTTCGGTTTTTATGACTGGCGCTCAATTACTAGACGAACTCGCCCAGGCATTTCGAACTCTTGTCCAGCTCTATTAACCGAACTACGTTCGACTTGATCCCCGAAAGGGGTACGTAGGCAGCCTTTCATAAGGTTCAGTCCGAAATCATTCAAACCTTTTTTCCTATCTTTTTCCGTTTTTCGTTATCGAGCTGCGACTCGACTAGATCTAGGGTTTTATGTTTGTAACTCGCTGATGGCCCCTGCGGCCAAAGCCTTTGTAATTCCTTGTAATNTTCCTTGTAATGATCGCAACGCTCTTACGCGAATCGGAAATAAGATCGACTTTCTTTATAAATTCGTTTTATTATGTTTTTCATATTTTCCGCATTTATTTGGTTACTTGTCGTTGGCTTTCGCAGAGATCCGGTTCCTCTGGAAAATTAGGGTTTTCCTAAGTTTCCTTATTTAACGGAAATCGACAAGTGTGAATTTTGGTTCCCACAGTTTGGCGCTAGAAGGAGGGGGGGTCGGATTACTCTTACTCATAGCCGCAAAACGCTTGACCAAAACGATGTCTGGATGTATGAAAGACAAAGTCGCAACTCCAAAAAACGCTGGTAAAACAACTCCAGCAGCGACTACTCGTACAGCCAACGCACACGCAAACGCTGTACCACTCAACAAAATCAAAAACCTAATCGCGACTCTTCGCCACGGGAAGAGCAACAAAACAAGCTCACGATTTCTATCTCAGATCACTAAGGGCAACGATAAAATCTATCAAACCCCATAGTGTTTTTCTTATTTCCGAGTGTGACAAATCTCACGCGTTAAGCAAAAGACGTTTTCCGAGAACCTTTCGGGAAAATAAAACTTTCTCTCCCATAAACCGCGGAACAAACCGTAACTTACTCGCGAAATAAATCCTAGGATACTCGCGGAAAACCCTAGGCTGTTCGCGGAAAAATCCTTAGGCGACTCGCGGAAAAACCGTAGGTTATTCGCGGCAAAACCCTAGCTTGTCCGCGGAAAAACCCTAGGTTACTCGCGTAGAAAGCCTTAGGTGACTCGCGGAAAAACCGTAGGTTATTCGCGGCAAATACCTAGGTTGTTCGCGGAAAAACCCTAGGTTACTCGCGTAGAAAGCCTTAGGTGACTCGCGGAAAAACCGTAGGTTATTCGCGGCAAAACCCTAGGTTGTTCCCGGAAAAACCCTAGGTTACTCGCCTAGAAAGCCTTAGGTGACTCGCGGAAAAACCGTAGGTTGTTCACGGCAAAACCCTAGGTTGTTCCCAAAAAAACCCTAGGTTACTCGCGGAGAAAGCCCTAGGTTACTCGCGGAAAAACCCTAGGTTATTCGCGACAAAACCCTAGGTTGCTCGCGGAAGAACCTTAGGCTACTCGCAGAATCGGGCAATACTATCCAGCCGAAAAGACGGTGAGTTGGCCAAGCAACCTAGCTTGCCATCTTGGCGGGCTGACCGGTTTTCCACCTCGTCCCAGAGGCACTAACTTTTTCCCGAGGGTCCGCACAATCCAACTCATAGCTATGGTGAGCCGGACCGTACTCTAAACAATAATCGCACTGCTTTTCGTTTCATCTCAATCAAAGTTTTCGTTTAGGTTTTACCACGAAAACAAGATAGCTTGATGAATCGGGACTGTGCTCGCCGACTCACCATTAGGCAAGTTGGACAAGCTCGATGGATCGAAATATCTCCATCTCGAATCTTGATCGAGACACTTTTCGTTTCGTCTCAATCGGACTTTCCGTTGAGATTCTACGACGAAAACAAGTCAACTCGACGAATCGAGATCACCCGCGCCAAGCGTCTTAGCTCGCCGAACGTAGAGCTAGCTAGCTCGCCATACAGCGAGCTGACCCAACCGCCTGGCTCGCCCAAGAGACGCTGACTTCGCCCCAAGGGTTCTTACAATCCAGATCGCCACACGAAGAACTGAAAGGGTTCGCCCGACTTGCCTTACGTCGAGCTGAACCAATCCTTGAGTTCTCTCGAAGTCTTGATCGCGCTGATTCTCGTTTCGACTCAATCGGAATTTCCATCGGGATTTTACGATAAAACCGCGAAGACTTGTTTCTTCGTATAGGTTCGAATCAATCGTCTAAAAACGGCAACGGTTGACTAAACACCAAAGTTGCCTAAACTATACGAGAAATCTGAACTCTCTAAACCTAATCCGATTTTACGAAACTCTGCCACGCTAAGTTAAAAACATCCAATCATAAACACGTGATTGATTTTTTTGATATACAAAGCGCACCTAGTCGGTCAAATAAAACCAGTAGTACGAAGAAACAAGAACACGAGCTCCGATGGTTAAGTCCTCTCCCCGCTCCGATACTCTCGCTGGTAATTTGTCGAAGACCGGTAAGTCAAAAGACGAAGAACGAAGAATAGACGACCCCAAATCATCGATGAAGCTAAGGTATGTCCGATTCGAAAATTTTATTAGACTTCTAATTTCTCGTAGGTAAGAAACGAAAACGTCTTGTAAACTGCCAAGAAACCAAGAGAACTTAGAATTTAGAAGATAGTCTAGCATGCTAAGTCGTAAGCAATTTTTGTCTATCTCGATTTGTTGTTCTCTAACCATTCAGGCATAACTCGCAAACCGATCCAATCTCTCGTACAACCGAGAAACGATCGCCACACATTCAAACGTACTCATTTCCTAAAAGAAAGAAGGATCTAGAGACGCTGACGTCGTCTTAAAACCGACTCGCTCTTAGAAGTTCTCGTAAATCAGACATACTCCAAGTCATCTCCGATCCACCATGGTCTTTAATTGACCCGGATTGTCGATCATCCAAATCCTTCAAACGAAACTCGTCTTTCTTCTTTCGCCGAACATTTTTCCTCGCATCAAGAAAACACTTTCTAAAATAAGCGGAAAAACATTCGGACGATGCAACGCCTCGTCGAAATCATCCCAAAAGCAAACGACAGTATAAAAACCGTCTAAGTGCTAAAGACTGATCCAAACTGTCTGGGAAATAATCTCGAGGAATATACAGCATCTCTCGTCGCAATCATGCGGTTAGAAAATCTCTGCGAAACTTCAGAGCGAAACTCGATTATTTGCCGAAGTCGTAAAGATCTTCTCAAACTTGATAAAACAAGTATAAGAGTCGAAATCTTTAGGCATCAAAGCATTGATCTCATTTTCCGTCAAACCAAGTGAGTCACGGAATAATGTCAAGAACATTTGCGGCGAAAGAAAAATTGAGAACACAAAGCAGCAATAGAGAACACGTCCTCCCTTCTCGCCGACTGATCCTATTGCTAATCATGTGATTCATTCCGTCCGAGAAACCCGCTAAAACATTTTGAGACTAGATCTCGGTGAAATAACTTTCGGTAAAACTCCGTGAGTGACTCCGAAAAAACTATCACCAAAGAATCAAAAACTAAGCGGAAAGGTTTCTCAAAAAAATCTGTGGAAACATTGTTAACCCAATGCGTCGCGTCGATTTACTAAATTCATCGCCCGTTGCTTACGCGAGAAATCCTTCGTATAGTCAGGATCATGTCATAACGAAGTAACTCTCGAAAGTAAACGTAACAGGTTTTGCGAAAAGTACTTTCCTTATAGCAAAAACTAAGCTATACGATCCGGCACTGGGCGGCCAATCTAAAATTTGCCTCCTCGCGACACGATCTAAAAGATCTCACTCTTTAGCCCATCGGTTCACGAGCATCCGCTCTCATTCCTCTCGTTTACATCCGAGAATGAGATCGCCCCGCAAACGACTCCACACGGGCTCTGCATCGAGCTTCTTAGGATCTGTCTCCCTCAAGTAAAAAAGAAACAACTTCCATACAAAGGAAAGTTTATACGAAACTTTAACCGTAGAAATCGAACATACAACAGAAAAATGTTTTCTATAGACACGGACATACTTGGCATATCAAGCTCGACAAACGCTACTTGGCTATTGTCCAATCGCGCTTCACTTCAATGCCAAGTTTACAAACTGACTCGACCCTTTCGATAGCACGAAATTGTCGTGGTCTAATCCTCTACCAAATACGACCTTGGCTGTGCGGCTGAACACAACCTTCACGCCAAGCCAATACATTCAACGGATAATGCAAACTTGTCGAAAATCGGCTAAGTTCTGTATTCTCGCGATTCACTCTATTCCCGAAGCAAGTTGCCCACAAAATCCGACGTATAAGAAAACACTCGTACCAGAGCT
>CAKOAT010271821.1:30269-232261 GCA_932364175.1 Eruca vesicaria subsp. sativa | reverse complement strand
AAAAACGCAAACTGATTTTTAATAAAGCCGCAAAAGCGGCAGGGACTCAGAGCCGCACACGGCCAGTCCGAAAACTATAACGGCCACACTCAGCCAGACCAAACGGCCTACGAGGCTAGTCTCAAGGCCGGCAAAGGTCAAGATGCCATCGACATCAATATGCTCGATAAACATATAACTAGACCGTAAAGGTCTTGCTAGGAAACAGGTCATACGAACCATAACTCCGAAATGAACTACAAAAGGCTTGATCCCCTCAAAAGGGTACGTAGCCAGCCTTCACAAGGCGCAGCCCTAATCTTAAACGCTTTCCGCTCCCTGGAGAGTGGAAAGATCACTTTCAACGGACCTTTCCGACCATTAATTCCGCCTAACTTAACTAAAACTGGTTAACCACACGCAAGAACCTTACGCTAAAGGCTCAAGATTCTTACGAGCTGGGGGGCTAACTGTTGGGGTCAAAATCGGTACGACGGAATCAACGGCCGAAACTCCCCGCAGAAATATAAAAGGAATCGTTTTGTAAAACCCGAAGAATCGTTTTATAAAACTCGAGAATCGTTTTATAAAACTCGAGGATCATTTTATAAAACTCGAGAAGCCGTTTTATAAAACTCAAAGATCATTTTATAAAACTCAAGAAGCCGTTTTATAAAACTCGAAGATCGTTTTATAAAACTCGAGGATCATTTTATAAAACTCGAGAATCGTTTTATAAAACTCGAGGATCATTTTATAAAACTCGAGAAGTCGTTTATAAAACTCGAAGATCGTTTTATAAAACTCGAGGATCGTTTTATAAAACTCGAGAAGCCGTTTTATAAAACTCGAGAAGCTGTTTTATAAAACTCGAAGATCGTTTTATAAAACTCGAGAAGCCGTTTTATAAAGCTCGAAGATCGTTTTATAAAACTTGAAGATCTTTTTATAAAACTCGAGAAGCCGTTTTATAAAACTCGAAGATCGTTTTATAAAACTCGAGAAGCCGTTTTATAAAAATCGAAGATCGTTTTATAAAACTCGAAGAATCGTTTTATAAAACTCGAGAATCGTTTTATAAACTCGAAGAATCGTTTTATAAAACTCGAAGAATCGTTTTATAAAACTCAAGAATCGTTTTATAAAACTCGAAGAATCGTTTTATAAAACTCGAGAATCGTTTATAAAACTCGAAGAATCGTTTTATAAAACCCGAAGAATCGTTTTATAAAACTCGAGAAGCCGTTTTATAAAACTCAAAGATCGTTTTATAAAACTCGAGGATCGTTTTATAAAACTCGAGAATCTTTTATAAAACTCGAGGATCATTTTATAAAACTCGAGAAGCCGTTTATAAAACTCGAAGATCGTTTTATAAAACTCGAGGATCGTTTTATAAAACTCGAGAAGCCATTTTATAAAACTCGAGAAGCTGTTTTATAAAACTCGAAGATCGTTTTATAAAACTCGAGAAGCCGTTTTATAAAACTCGAAGATCGTTTTATAAAACTCGAAGATCTTTTTATAAAACTCGAGAAGCCGTTTTATAAAACTCGAGAAGCCGTTTCATAAAACTCGAAGATCGTTTTATAAAACTCGAAGAATCGTTTTATAAAACTCGAGAATCGTTTTATAAAACTCGAGAATCGTTTTATAAAACTCGAAGAATCGTTTTATAAAACTCGAAGAATCATTTTATAAAACTCGAGAATCGTTTTTTAAAACTCGAAGAATCGTTTTATAAAACTCGAGAATCGTTTTATAAAACTCGAGAATCGTTTTATAAAACTCGAAGAATCGTTTTACGAAACCGCAAAAAAACCGAAACAACCGTAAAACGCTAACTAGTCACGACTAGTTCGCCCACGGGCGAACTAAGCCGAGCCGGCTTAGTTCGCCGATGGGCGAACTAGGAGATACTCTACTAGTTCGCCCATCGGCGAACTAAGCTGGCCCGGCTTAGTTCGCCGATGGGCGAACTAGGAGATACTCGACTAGTTCGCCCATCGGCGAACTAAGCTGGCCCGGCTTAGTTCGCCCATCGGCGAACTAAGCTGGCCCGGCTTAGTTCGCCGATGGGCGAACAAGGAGATACTCGACTTGTTCGCCCATCGGCGAACTAAGCTGGCCCAGCTTAGTTCGCCGATGGGCGAACTAGGAGATACTCGACTAGTTCGCCCATCGGCGAACTAAGCCGGCCCGGCTTAGTTCGCCGATGGGCGAACTAGTCCCGTCCCGGCTAGATCGCCATTGGGCGAACTAGGAGGTGCTGACTTTGCCCCACTGGTTCTTTTCGCCTAGTTCGCCATATGGCGACCTAGCCAAGCTGAACTAGCTCGACGTACGTCGAGCCGACCATCCCGAGCCTCGATCTCCCACATCCTTGATTCAAGGCATACGTCCTTCGACACGATCGTATTCCGAATCACGGTCGAAATGTCTCCCGTTTTGTCTCGATCCATCCTATCGTTCGAGTTTTACGATAAAAACCGTAAAACTCCGTTTTCCCGAAAAGAACTCGAAGAAATCGTATAAGACGGTAACGGTTAATCAAAACACCGAACGTCGCCTAAACTATACGATTTATCCGAGATTCTTCGTTAAGATTATAAAAACACGTTTTTAATAAAAAAACATCGAGAGAATCGTAAAAAACGGCATCAGATCAGGAAACGGTCTCGTTAAAGTCGTAAAACGGTTTTTATCGGCCGAAAGGTCCTAAAACACGATAAAAACCCATCTCGCGACGTTAACGAAATCAAACCCGAAGATACGATAACACTTTGACGGTCTACTCGTAGACGGAAGATAAAAGGCAAGTTTGAAGATAAATAGAAGATTTCCGCAGAAGAAAAGGAAGGATCGACAGATATGGAAAGTTCCCGAAATATTCGGTTTCGAGCAAAATGGAAAGACTAAAACCGCCTAAGAAGTAGTATATAAGGAGGAGGCATAGGGCAGAAGCTGGGGGACAAAATCCAGAGCTCTCTTCCGAGACTTTCACAACTTTTCTAGATTTAGAATTTTTCGCACTTAGAAACTTAGGCTTTTTCTCGACAAGTTCGGTTTCTATGACTGGCGCTTAATTACTAGACGAACTCGCCCAGGCAGTTCGATCTCTTGTCCAGCTCTATGAACCGAACTACGTTCGACTTGATCCCCGAAAGGGGTACGTAGGCAGCCTTTCATAAGGTTCAGTCCGAAATCATTCAAACCTTTTTTCCTATCTTTTTCCGTTTTTCGTTATCGAGCTGCGACTCGACTAGATCTAGGGTTTTATGTTTGTAACTCGCTGATGGCCCCTGCGGCCAAAGCCTTTGTAATTCCTTGTAATNTCCTTGTAATGATCGCAACGCTCTTACGCGAATCGGAAATAAGATCGACTTTCTTTATAAATTCGTTTTATTATGTTTTTCATATTTTTCCGCATTTATTTGGTTACTTGTCGTTGGCTTTCGCAGAGATCCGGTTCCTCTGGAAAATTAGGGTTTTCCTAAGTTTCCTTATTTAACGGAAATCGACAAGTGTGAATTTTGGTTCCCACAGTGATTTGCGCTCAGGCAAGGCCACCATGACGGACATTTGTCACCCCACTATGCGCTACTTCTTGAGGGCCATTGCCAACACTTTGTTGTGCAAGATGGACCCCAACAAGGTACGGACCAGGATCTCACACTCCTCTTCTGTGCTTTTGATGGTTTGGTCGACTTGCACAGCTTCGATGGGGAAGGGACAGTCATTACACCCAACCTCGGAGCTATTTTTGCTGAGCATCTAGTAGAGCTGAAGATGAAACCCTTCACGGGTACAAAAGCCAAGACGGAGATGGTTGGTAGTCTTCTTACTCTGATCTTTCAGCACCTCGGTATCCGCCTGGATGAGCGTGATGTCAACCGCTCTCGCGCCTTCCTGGACGTAGAGCATTTGTCAAGCTCGAGTTGGCTCAAGGAGGACCACATCTGGTGTTTCAGGATGGATCGCTTGCTACCACTGCCCAACAAGGAGATCACTGACTTTATCACGGACGATGCTGAGTGTCTCCGGTTTCAGCCAGATGAGCGCTTGTTGCGCGACCCTGCAGAGGC
The DNA here is from genome assembly GCA_932364175.1 of Eruca vesicaria subsp. sativa. Lineage (NCBI taxonomy): Eukaryota > Viridiplantae > Streptophyta > Magnoliopsida > Brassicales > Brassicaceae > Eruca > Eruca vesicaria. The sequence continues at coordinate 228,197 of CAKOAT010271821.1, read as the reverse complement.
ACCCCGCCGACCTCCAGGTCCCCGTCGAGCTCGAGCAGCACAGGAGCCTTCACTTCCCGACTTCCCAATCATTCCAGACGTCCCGATGCAGCATGGATACCTTCTTGCAGGAGCAGAGGGAGTGTTAGAGCGAGTTCACCATCAGCTGCAGGTCCCTCTCGCCAGCGCCGTGGCGCACATCCAGGATACGACGAGGAGACCGATGAGGACACCGACTAGTCCTCACATTTCTATCCCTTTTTATCACAGACTATTTTCTTTTTCTTGAATGTTTTCGTATTATTAGGATTTATGTTTTAGACTTATTATGTTTTATGTTTTCAGACTGATTTCTTATCTCTCATTTGTGTTTGGAATGTCTAACAGAGCTAACAAAACTGACAGATCAGATGATTTAGACCCTTTCCAACCAGATGGTGCGACTCTGCCCCTCCAACATCGATCGATACCGTCTAACCTCTGTCGATCGACATCCTTCCCAATTTGTTGATCGACAATATTACTGTCGATCGATCGATTTTGTATTCAGGGAGGTCAGAAACACTAAATTTTCTTTATCTAACCTTTTATTTATTTATCCAACCACTCTTAGACTTGTTACACTGGGAAAATTTAAGTCTGGGGGAGGTCGTTACTAACATTTTGTTTCTTTGAATTTTATCAAAAACATAATCAAAAATATTTGTTTCCTTTTTTTCAAAAAAAAAATGATGAAGTGTTTCAATTATTTGAGAAAGGGATTATGATCATTTTAAAAATTCCTGCTTACTATCTAACCACATATTAGCACCACTCTTAGACTTGTTGACAACAGATTATACTAGAGATACTAAAGTGGATCACCTGGCCATTAGATCACACTTGCTTAGAAAGTTTGAAGGAACCAAAGCTAACCTCCAACCCTAATATGATTGATCTGCTTGCTTTGGGGCTTGGTATACATTGGATCGGATTCCTCCTTTAGGTCTGAAAGGTATGAGTCTTTAAATTTTTGGTTTCCTTCTCTCCTCTCTTCGGCATCTAAAAAAAAGATTGAGATGATTTCCTGAGATGCAGAGGGGTATGTACATTACCGATGACCCCACTATTCTAATTCAAAATAATAATCACACATTGTGAAAGCAAGGGGTAGGTACAGTACCAATGACCCCACTATTCGCCTACACTTTGTCCAAATAAAAATTCAATAAGGTGAACAAGATGGAAGGCATTAGTACATGTCGTAATTCACTGGCATTGAATTATAAGAGATTCAGAGAAGAGGGATATAGGGAGAAAAGAAACCAGAATATGACTACATGTTTACTCAGACACTTGATGGAGTAAGAGTCCAAGCATCCTATGATCGATACTCCCAAGGTAAAGCATGCACTTTATTCTCCTATAAGAAATAAGGTCAGTAGAGGGGTGAGTCAAGCTAGTATTTGCTAAGTTGCTGGTAGAATGATTTGGTTGATAAACTAGGATAATATATATAAAGTATCTATGGGGTTGAAACCTATTCGGTGTGGTTGTAGCATTGTAGTGGTGATGATTCTAAGTTTGAGAATTTTGTGAATCCCTGCTATTTTCTAAAACCTCTTTTAAAAGGACTACTTGTTTGTTTTACTTAAGGACAAGCAAAAGGGTAAGTCTGGGGGTGTTAATAGGTCATGGATTTTACCCATTTTCGACCATGACCTAGTTATGATTTTTAAGTATTTTATAAGCATTTGGAGCCTTTTTAGAGTAATCTACAGGTTCAGGTACTCATGTAGGCAATGGATGTTTTTGGAACATTTTGGAGACTTTGAAGAAAGCTTCTGCCAAAGTGATATATCGATCGATGTTTGAAGAGCTAGGACGATCGATGGTGACCAATTATAATCGATCGACGCAACTATGTTGACATTGCTCGACACTAAAGCCATCCGCGTTAATGACAAATTAGAAGACTTCAAGTTTCACAAAAGTTCTATTATTTGCAATTAAAGTCCCTGGCCGCATGTAGGATATATTACTAGGGTTTTGTATCATTTTAGAGGCAGACTTGCCTAGAGACCTTCTAGACCTAGTGTGGAGAAGAGAAACTAGTTTCACCATTGAAGGAAGGGAGTTTTAGGAGTTTGGAGAGATAGATCGGAGACTACAAAACAGAGAAGATCTTGAACTTCTTTGTTTCTTTACTTTTATTCTACTTTGTTTCTTGTTTACACAATGAGTTTTATTCATACCATCATAACCTTGTCTCTTATGAATATGTTTGAGTAATCTCATTTGTTAGATTTAGGTTTTTCATAAGGTTGATCTATGTATTGATAACATGACTACTGCTAAGGTGTTTTAAATTAATTCTTCAACCTAGTTAAGCTTAATACTAGATTTAGGATTGATCACCCTTAAATCTAGATCCTAGGATTAATTGAGACAAATATCTATTTACTCAATACCTAAACTCTAAATAGTTTGATCTAACTAACTAGTATCATACGAGAGTTGGTCTAGGGAGTTTGAGAGCAATATTAACCTATTCGTAATGTTTGCTGGAAGAGCCGTCGATCAACGCGACCATCGTTGTATCGATCGACTGCTTGAAAGATATATCGATCGATGATCCATTAGGACCGTTGATCGACATTTTCCCGAGATCAAAATACAAAAGTTGAGATCAGAGATCTGGACCAAGAAAACCTTCTTGGTTTCGCCATTTATGTTTGAGTTCATGAACAATTAAACCCTAAAAGTCAGAAATCATTTACATACTAATACCTGAGATAATACCTAAGTCTAGCTACTTTCCCAACTGAAAACCACTTCGAATCAAGCTACTGAATAATCATTTGTTCACCTCGTTTTAATTACTGTTTTAAACTATTTAAACCAATTTCCAGTCCAGCTACATTTTAAATACCTAAATCTTTTGAGTAATCCTAGAGTCCTTGTGGATTCGATCCCTAAGTACTGTAATAGATCTCTTATATGAGAGAGTAAGTTGCTCCGTAGGGTAATTTGAGCATGTATCAGAAGACTTCCAAGAAAGTCTCACGGTGGAAGACTTACCGGGAAGTCTTATGTAGAAAGTCAAATTTCTGACACATTTCGGTCAATTGCAAAACTAACCTATTTATCCGGAGAAGTCTTTTCAATTTTTTTTTGTCAAAAAAGAAAAGTTGGAAGGCTTCCAGGGAAGTCTTCTCTAAAATACACACAATAATTCAATTGCAAAACTAACCTATGCTTTGACCAACTTCCGTGTAAGTCTTCTAGCAAACAAATCTGGGAAAATAATTTGATTCATACATTCAACCACTAAGAAAACTTGCTTACTAGTTCTCCAACCACAGCCACTCAATCGTTAATGACCAGGAATCACGAGCTTGAATGGCTATATGAACCTTAAAAACTCTAGAGTCAAAAACCTTGAGGTTTTTTGGATGACTATAGAGAGAATTAGGAGAGAGGTAGTTTTTGTGGACAAAATATGAGATAAAATGAGTCAAAATCAATTTTTGATGCAGTAAGAGCTTCATATTGGTTGTTCATGGTTGTTGGGTGAATGGATGGCAATGATATTTTCATGAATAATTGATGAAGATGAGGTTAATAGAGTAAACATACAATTTTCGGAAAAAAAAAATAGTGACATTTTTGTGAATAATCATAACTTCTGGGGTGAATAGGACAAGTCAAAGTTCCAAAAAAAGAAGAGGTTACTTTTGTGTTTGACTTCAAGTTTTGAGTCAATTTTACAAAACACCCAAAAGAAAGAGAAAAATAAAAAGTATCTCAAAAGAAAAGTTGTTAGATACGAATGATTATGGTCTCCATGAATTATAAGATTATAAACTACACATACAGACATAACATATTAGTATGTTAAGATATGCGCCTTGTGCGAGATAAAATTTTATGTACAAATTATATTTTATGTATTATTACTTATTTTATATTTTTCTATGTATTATGAAACAATGAAATAAAAATATATATTAAATAATTGAAAACAGTAGCTATTACATATATAATTATATTGCTGCGCACATATAAATTCATTGATCATTCTTGTTTATTAACGATTATTTATGGTAAATAAATTAAAACAATCCATTTATCTATTATATATGATGTATAATTATATTTAAATGATATTAACATATATATATACAATATGTTTTTAATATTGTTATTTAGTAAATGAAGTTCGTAATCATATGATTTTATGATTAGCATTATCTTTCTATAACAGAATTTTAAACCATTGGTAACCTTTTTTAATGTGGGATTTTAATAGTTTTAGTAATTGATGTTTTAAAAAAAATAATCTAATGCAAATTTTTAAATTAAGATATTAAGTTCTCAATATTTTTTAAATGCAAGTATGTATTTTTATATGGCATATAATTTAATGTAAATGATATAAACTATATATATATGAGAAACTGGCATGAAATGCTCTCATTTAGAACAATAACTAGGAGATTACATTTGTCTTCCCTTTTAGTTTATTCTTTCGGTTTTATCCCTACTCCATAGTACAACCTGACTATAGCTGGCATAGAGCCAGTAAGTCCGCCAGCCTAGCTCTCTCTCTTTAATTCTAGGTTCTAGCGCTCTGTCTTTTTATCTTAGGTTTTACATCTCTTTTCTTAATAACTCATAAAAAGGAAATGTTATTGTTAAAGTAAAAATCACTGGAGAAATTATGTTCTCTCTTCCCCCTTTGTTTTATTCTTAGTTTCTTTAGATTGTGATTTGTTTTTCAGATATAAAGATATTTATAATTTAAATACAGGTTTTAAAATACTTCTTATCTCTTATTATTTTCTTCATCTTACGTCGAAAATGATTTTACCAAGTTTAATTTAAACTAGGTTTTATTGTTTATTGAATTTATTTTTTATGTTTAATTACATTACTTAAAATCTTAATCGTTGATGATAGGTGATGTTTGTTTCACCATCTATCATCTCCATCCAGCTAAACCATCTATATGGTCCATCCACATTTTTGAGATTGTTTCTTTGTCCATCTATATGGTCCATCTAGATGGATCATCTAGATGGACTCATGTTTGTTTCTCTATTTTTCTTCTCCAACTAGATGAGTTTAGTAAAAAAAATACTAAAATACCCTTGTTTTGATTTAGTCATATGTATGACATTAATTTTAAATAGATTAACTTTTATAATTTTGACGCGAAAATGTGTTTTTGCGGATTTGGCAAAAAAATGGGTTTTGCGGAAAAAAACACGGGGTTTTGCGGTTTTGGCGAGAAAACATGTTTTTGTGGGAAAACGCATTTTGCGGTTTTAGTTGGAAAATGCGTTTTTGCGGTTATAGCAGGGAAACAAGTTTTTGCGGTTTTAGCTGGGAAAAAAACTTTTTTACGGTTTTGGCGCAAAAACATGTTTTTGCGGTTTTGGTAGGAAATCTGTTTTTTCGATTTTGGCGGGAAAATACTTTTTTGCAGTTTTGGCAGAAAAAACGTGTTTTGGCGGAAAAAAACACGGGTTTTAGCTGGGAAAAAATGCGGTTTTGTCATTTGAGGAAATGTGGTTTTGTCATGTAAGTTACAAAATAATAATATGTTTAGGTTTGTAATTTATGAATTATATAAAGGGGTATAATAGACATTATACAATTTTGGAAGAACCATCTCCATCCAGATGGTTCAAATTGGTCCATCGAGATGGACTTCAAAATTAAGCCTAAAATTTCAAAGTCATCTGGATGATCCATCTAGATGAGTTGTACTTTTAGTGTCTAAACAAACGAAACTCCCATCTCCATCCAGATGAGTCATCTGATGGTGAAACAAACAGGCCCATAATTATCTTGGGGTTTGACATATCTGTAGAGCAAAATCATTTGAAATTCAAAGATGTGTTTCAACGTGTAAGTAAAAATTGTGTCGTTCCAGAGTTAGAGCAGTTGATGAAGTTTCTTTTCAAGCTACTAAAGATAAAAGCTGAAGAGGACATGAGTGAGTTCATGATTTTATTTTCGATGTGGTTGACATTTATTCTAGCAAACATTTTACTTGTTACCCGATATTATTTATTTTTTAGTGGATCTTTTGGTTTATGTCATCATTTGAGATAAATGTTTTGTTAGATGTTACTTCAATTTTATGCTGAAATTTGACATAATACAAGGTAAGATGTTCCAAAAATATGATGTAAGTAGATATATGGTTGGTTAGATGATACAGGACTTGTTAATTGTTACATTCTACTTGATACATATCTTGTTAGATGATATATTTTTTGTTATTTGATATATGTTTTGTTGTAGATACCAAATAATTTTATCATGTATGTTATTAATTCTCTTAACATGTTATACATAATTATGATCATTAGCAAACATATATGGTTTGTTAGCTAATACATAGTTTGTTACTTTGTGCGTTTTGGTATATTATTTGTTAGATGCAGTGCCGGTCCGGATTCGTTTGGTGCCTAAAGCGGACTAAAATATAATGCCTTTAACTATAACTAAATTTTATTATATTTTAAACATATAATCAAAATAATATTATACATTTTTTAAAGAAAGTATAAAACCTCAAAACATTATTTGCAGCTCATCTTATCCCTTGTTTTTTCGTATTGGATGCTCACTTAGTTGATTTATTTTTTAATACTAATATAATAGCATTTTCTACAAATAAGGAAAAAAAATATAATCTATTGATAGAACAAAACATATAATAAAGGCTAAAAAAAATTTCATAGATTTTTCAAATACTGAGAACCTATTGTACTTTTAATTTTGGAATTTAATAAGTTTTTAACAAAAAATAGAAAAACTTAAAAAAAAAAAAAATAAGGAAAAAGATGAACATGAAACTACTCCCCTAGAACGCTATTTAGGCGAAGACACCAATTATGACACAGTGAAACATGAGCAACTGATAATTCTAATTAATTATTATAGTATTTTAAATTCAAAACAGCTACTGTAGTAAATCAAAATAAATGAAAAGAAAGTGGGGAAGATAAGTCATTATTTAATAAAACAAAAGAAATAATTAGGTTTCGTTTACAAAAAGTGTTATTGGGGTTTCTAATAGAAAAAGTTTTATAATACGCATAAATAAAAGAATTAGGAAAGTTGGACATGTAACGATTCTTCCGTAATGAATAAAGTTGTTGTTATTCTCAGAAAATAAAAAAATCTGGAAAATAAAAATTGTTATTCGAACAAACCTTATTTTAGGATAAGCTCATAAGAAGTTAACAACCAACCAGTAGACTAGAGTGGATTTTGTGAAAATTGGCGCCCCAAAAATATTTATCATGTGTGACGCCTAAAATCCTAGTTTTATGGGTTAAGTCCAGGGTTGGCCCTAGTTAGATGATATATGATTTTTTATCCGCTAAAATTTTTCGTATATTAATATATATTTTCATACAACTGACTATAAAAATGATAAATATTGAACAAAAATATCGTTGTGTATTATTGTTTAAAAATATGAGATGTATTGATACATTAATGTAATAACATACCACAACTAATATATCAGTAAAAAAATTATTTATCAGTTAACCAATCATGTATCAACAACAAGCCGTAATAATCTTGTTAAAAGTAACACATTAAATTCAATAATAACATTATTTATGAGCCATTACCAATATGTAGCATGCTAACATAACAACCAAGAGAGCACATATCAAACAATATCCCCCTATATATTAAAAGAGAAATCACTTTAATGAATTTTGCTTACGTGTCATTCATAGATGCAATGTATAATTAATTCTCTTAATTTGATTGGTTGTTGGTATTTGAATTTTTATTTATTTAATTAAAGTTTTTTAAAAGGAAACTAATCCAAGAATTACCTAATCTAATATATATTACCAAACAAACAATTAACCATCTTAAATACCTAGGATTAATAGAATTTGTTTATAGAAACAATTAAATATCACATATTCCATTATTAAAATTTAGACTATACAAATAAATACATATTATATTATAGAAATAAGTATATAAACGATTTTATATTTTTTCTATTAATAGTGGATAAAAAATCATACATTACAGAAAACTAATAATATTTTTATACTCACTCACTATATATATGTATTCTTAAAATATGTTCAATGAATGCAAAACAGTCAAATGTAAAATTTTAAAAACATTCTATCATTTTCCAGAGGTAAATGTCGATAGTATAGTTGAGTTATCACTTTCAAAATTTTTTAAGTATTGTTATATTTAAAACATAAAACTATATGTTATGTCATTTTAAAAAATATGAATAAATTACAAAGTTTATTATAATATAAAATTACAAAAAAAATCAAAACATTATATTAATACAAGACTAGAGTTAATATTCTATTCATATAATTCATATAGCTTTAAGTATAATAAAATTGGCATGTTTATTTTTAATAAGAAAAAAGAAAAGAGACATAAATAAAAACATGAATGAATAATAATAAAAGCTTTTGTTGTATTCTTCGTTATTTTGTATTTGTACATACATAATTTTTTATTTGTATACCAAAATATTTTTTACGTATTAATATAATTGTAAACTAATTATTTTAGGTGTTTATACAACATAAAGACAAATTGAGCAAGGAAGATAAATTTACATGATAAGTTATAAAATTTTTAATGTTGAAGATGCAAAATATAACACAAATTAAATTTAAAATAAATTATTTTAAAATAATGATAAGTATTTTGTGGTGTAATAAACTTTTAAAATATATGATAACAAAGTTATAACAAAATTTATACAACTAGAAACATGTTATTTTGATATATTAAAACTGTTGAATCTCATGTTTATATTAATCTATGTCTAAAATAATGACATCACATCATTTAAGAATTAAGATATTTTATGTTATATAATTATTTAATCAAATTTACTTTTTTGAAATACAATTATTTAGATTTATTTAAAATATGTATGTAATGAAGTAATTAAAAAAACAAAATTAATAATAAGATATTTATTTTTTCAATGAAAATCTTGGTCAAAGGAATCAATGTTTGATAATATAGTGTGAAGATTGGAGAGAATTTGATAATGAATTTATTTGGTTAGCCAATTGTGATTTTATATTGAATTCTAAATAAAAAAATATGTAAGAAATGGAGAAAGAGAGGGAGATATGGTGATGATAAGGATTAGAGAGTCGATTATGATCATAATGAAGATGAAAGTGAATATAAGTGAGATAGATTCTGAAATCATTTATTAATACTATGTGAAAGTGTTTTGAAGATTAACAAAATCTGGTGAAAATTTTGCAACCAAAGAGAGATAGAAAGAGTTTTAAAGTGAAATGTTGAGGATCATATTAAGGATGAGAGTAAGAGAATGAATATAGGTGAATACTGTGAGAAAGTGAATGTAAATTTGAGAGATTTTGAGATTATTTGATCAACTAAGAGAAAGAGAGAGAAAGAAAAAAAGAGCGAGAGAGGTGTACAAAAACATACAAAAATAATGCAAAGAGAGATACATAAGAAACAAAACGAATGTGTGAAAAAATACAAGGAGAAACGAAATGAGTAAGATAGAAAAATATATTAATAAAACAAAGTATATGTGTAAAAGAGAAAGAAAGTTAGAATATATTTATACATTTATATTATTTTTTATTCATGCAATGTATAGATTATATTAATATCCGCACATGCGTGCGGGCCGTCCACCTAGTACCAGTTAACAACTAATCTATCAAATTATGTATCCGCTAATAAATCGTGTATCTTTAACAAATTATGTTTTTCTTAAATGTAGTTTCTAATAAATAAGTTATCCACTAACAAATCTATAATCTATTATATAAAGTAGAGTTGAATCTCTCCTTAGTGTGCCACATGGGATGACAGGTCATTAAGTCCACGTCACTCCTCGTCCACGTAGGACACCAACCCAGTTGAAACTCTGCGTTTCATTAAACACAAATCTCCTTCTAACCCTAACTGATCGAACAAAGCTTTGAAGATTGTCTCTTCCTTTCTGCGGCGGCAACAAATGAATGACCTCTGCACTACCTTCACTGGCTGAAACAGATCTGCTTAAATCGGTGTCACGATTCTGTTCGTTGAGGGTTTCAATCAAGTCCTTACACCTTCTTCCATCAATCGAAACGAAATTCTTTCAGATTCAACGTATGTTAATCTTCTGAGAGGAGGTATTTCAACGAGTATAACAAGGTATGATTTCCTCCTCTCCAGATCATCTTTGAACCACTTTTGCATTTTTTTCAAGGCATAAAGAATCAATCTTTATAAAGATCGTCGGACTCTGACATGGTGGAGAACGCTCCTCCTACGTTTGCTTCGGGTTCTACAACTCTCTAAATCCAGACAGGTTGAATCTTTGTATCCTTTTATGTAGTTTATGTACCCATTTGCGTTGACTCCATAGGTGTCTTTCCTTGATATTAAATGTCTTTGAGAGATTTAAGAAACAATTCGAGAGTTCTCTGCACATGTACGGATCATGTTTCTTAGTAAAAACCTTTATTTGTTTGTTTTTGTTGTGTTCTGCTCAGATTTAGTGTTCAACAAGTTCTTCCCCAGATTATCTCTCTGATTTGGAATTTATTTTTTCCCCAGATTAGAGTTCGACCAAACCAGAAGGAGGCTGACATCAAGATGATGTGTGCTGCTGAGTTCACCTCGGAACCAAGAACTGTAATTACCAAATGGAGCGTTATGTCTTCAAGAGACGCAACGACGGTAACTCTTCTCTTCTATCTTTTTTAAATGTTCACTTATGTACATATATAGAGATGGTTTAGAGCAATGAGATTATGTGTTGATATAGATCTTAACCGCTGCTTACAATCTAACTAGCCATGTCTCATCATTTCGTGTATTAATATGTCTAGATAACTACTCAAGTACTGTTTTGTGTGTATGTTCCTGTCTACTCAGACTGGTTCGGTATTTATATAGAATATAGTTTCTATTTGGTATATGAGAAAGAAAATTGAGACAGTGGAGTATAGCCGTCATTGTGTGTTCTATTATTTTATTAGTTTGTGGTTTACACTCTTCTGGTTGATGTTTGAGTCTGTAAAAGTTGAAAGTGTTTTTTTTTTTTTTTTTGAAATGTTCTTACTCAGGTATTTACATCTTTAACCTTGGCAAAACATGGGAGAAGCTGATGATGGCTGCTAGAGTTATCGTTGCGATTGAGAACCCACAAGACATTGTTCAATCTTCTAGGCCCTATGGTTGGAGAGCTATCTTGAAGTTCGCTTAGTACACTGGAGCCAATGCTATTGCCGGAAGACACGCTCCTGGTACCTTCATTAATCAGATGCAGACCTCATTCAGTGAGCCAAGGCTTTTGATTCACTGGTCCACGACCACCAGGTAAAGTCAAGATTTGGACTAATGAGTTCTTTTTCCTGATTGAAATGATGGTTTTATCTTAACTTTGATCTTGGTTGTTTGTGTATGTGTTGCAGCCCATAAAAAAGGTGCTTTGGGAAACATCCAATCATTGCTTTCTGTCACACTGACTATCTCATGAGATTTGTTGACATTGGTATCCCCGCCAACAAGAAGGGAAAGCACAGCTTTGGTTGTCTTTTTCTGGCTTCTTGCTCGCATGGTCCTATATATCCGTGGAACCATTCGTCCTGCACAGAAGTGGGATGTCATGGAAAGACGTGAAACTTGAAAAGGCTTACATAGAAGTCTGTAGTTAAATATCTTCTGTTCATGTTTAGTGTGTGGCTTACTCTATACATTGTTGTGCTGGTACATGTTGACATGTTCTTCTACAGGGAACCCGAGGAGGCTAAGCCAGAGGATGAGGAAGAAGTTGCACCTCTGCTCCTGAGTATGGAGGTGGAGACCACTGCTGCAATCCCTGATGCTGCATGGCCAGGAGAAGCTCAGGCACCAATCTCTGCTGCTCATGTCGCTGGTTCATGGAACGATTCAAGCGGTGAGTCTTTTTTCAACAGATATATCCTATAACCACCCTGTGTTGCCTCTCTGGATGTCTTGGTTTTGATGGTTTCTTCTTTGTTTTTTTTTAATTCAGTTGCTCCAGCAGCATAAGGTGGATGGGACCCGGCTGTGCCACCGCAGTGACCAACTGGGAATAGATTTGATAGCCTTTACAAATGATGTCATAGAACGTTTTTTTTTTGTTGCTATTGTAATTGAAGAGTGTATTTGTTCAATGATTTAATTAAAACAATCTTTTTAGCCTTTTCCTACGCAACAATTTAGCTAATAAATTGGTTTCTTTGGTCAGCTTGATAAATAACTTCGGTACTCTATCAAACCAAAATTATATAGCCATAAAATTAATTAGCTAAAAGAATATATTACCTTTTAATATATCAAAAGTAAAGAACTGCTTCCTACGTTTTATTTTGCCTTTAAAAACCGATGCCAGAGAAATGGGAACTGAATAATTCTAAGAACATAAACTAAGCTTTAATGAGTTGTAAATTTTAACAATAACAATTGTTTATACGAAAAACTAAATAACAAGATGAAATTATTTAAAGCATAAACAAAATATAATTAAATTGGATTTCACATTGCTTAACCTCCGTTAATTCCAATACTGAAAATATGACAAATAGTGAGTTTTAATCATCTTAAATTTGTTGAGCAACACATTGAATAAATCAAAACGAATTCTAAATTTGCATATCAATTATATTCAAATAGTCAATTACAATATAATATAAATATATTAAAGTCTAAATTATAATTACATTTGCTTTATCATGATTTTATACATAATTGTTAAAATAAACAATAGGAAACTTTCATTTGATCAAAACAGATTATAAGAAACTTATGCTCCTTCTTTGGCTACAGAAGAAAAAAGAAGAGACTGAAACTCAAATTTTCCTCCAAACATCTACAGATATCCTTATGATCTGTAGTTTAACAATTTTTTTCTACTGTATTATCTTTTGATCGATTTCGTTTGATTTAATTTATAATATTTAAAGTTTAAATTTAGAGAAGTGTTATATGTATTACTCCTTCCGTTCCTTAAAGATACATATTCTATAAAAAAATTTGTTTTTAAAAGATCCATGTTTACATTTTCAATACATGTTTTATTAATTAATTGTAAACTTCAAAAAACTTAATTGCACTAAATAATTTTTTATTGGTTTAAAATTATGGAAAGAATATAAATACAAAAAACTATGTAAATTTATTGTGTATTATTAAAAAGTGTGAAAAAACTAGAATATTGATCTTTTAAGAGTAGAGAGAGTATAAAACTATAAAATTTTGCAACTTTGAGTCAACGATAATACTGAGTATGCTCACATGTCATTTTTAGTTTTATAATTAAAATTTGATGACGTAAATAAAACTGATTCCTTAACATAATCACACTCAAAACTAAATGAACATACACAAAAATTACATCATCGATAAAAACCAATGCATCACATTCCGCGCGTAGCGCGGACCGGCCCTAGTCTATAATAAAAGGAGGATATACTTCTCAATTAGGATGTCCACGTCGCTTATAAAAATCACTCAATCATACAGTTCTACTGATCCATGTCATCAACAACACCAAAACTCTGAGATTTCATTTATTTATGATTTTGTTTGGGCTTTGATTGTACATGGTTTTTATAAATAAAATTTGGTAAAACCCATCCTGAATAAGAGAAACTCGACATTATTGTAACGTGTCGTTTTCTATTTAACGGGTTGAACTCTCATCACTCTCTGCCGTCATGATATCGGCTCCAACTCTAGGGTTTCGATTCATCTTCTTCCTCCAACCCAGAGTTTTACCAGACAAAAGCGTAACGGTTTACTTACATTCAATTTGTGGATTTTACGTTCTCATTGACTCCATCAAACCACGACTCCACTAGCTCACATTCAAGAAGAAGATCGTCTTCCTCGGAGGTTATGAATCTGAATATACATATATATATATACTTCTGTGAAATTCATCACTTTCTAACTCTTTAAATGGCAAGCTCCTCCTTCTGCTTGCCAACGTAAAAGTTCAGTCGTTGTGCTAAGACTTTTCGGGTGGGCTTTGCTATTACGGCGTTACTGATTTTTTTTAGGTAATCTATGGTTCCGTCAACGCTTTCTGATTATACAATGTCCATACGCCTCTAGTATTCTCAAATCTTGGTGTTTTCATTCCTATCTCTATGACAGATTGAGGTATGCTCTTCCCTTATTTTTAGATCAATCACCTAGAATACTGAAATTTTCTGTGCTTCACAAGTTGATACATATGGATGCTCAAGGGAGATGATTATATCATATATCGTTATCCATAAATTCAGAAGATGACAATATATTTTATAAACCACGAGAGTGGCAATTCAATTACTTTTTTTGGGATAGACTTCAGAATTTTTTGTATGAAAAAAATCACTTGCACAATACTATCATGCATGTCGTTCTTTGATGGTACTTAATAATGTTGAAACGCGATTCAAGTGAGGGCATTGTTGGAGAAAACCGAACTGATGTGTCTCTCTTTGAATGTAAATGTTTTGTTTTGAAGGATATGTCCCCGACTCATCCAATACGGCTTGGTCTTGCCCTCAATTTCTATTTGTTGATGTTTTGATTCACCTTCAGACATTTGAAGAAGCCATCGTTGAGCTTCACACACTGAGAGAAGAATCCTACAAAGCCAACACTCTTATTATAAAGTTGTTGAGAGACAATATAACCCTCTGGACCTCTTCACATCCTTTTTCCCACACCTTGGTTCCCTACTTGACCTTCAAAGTCATCTTTTAAAGTTGTTTTCTACTTGCAGTTTCACTTGCTTCACTATGAGATTCATGTCAACAAAAGATGTGTCAGCTTGACAGTATTCAAATGGTGAAAAATGTGAGTAGCTTGATATTTTACGTTTTCTTCTTTCTAACAATTTCTTTTGATGACCAAATGTGATTACATAAGCACTATTAATATACAGTCCTTAGCTTTTGTTTCCAGATCGGTGAGACAATTGATGACTTTACCATGGTCCACTAGCAGACGTCTTGTAGATATTTCTGTATGCTGATGGTATCTTGAATCTTTGGCTCTGCAGTCAGTGCAAACACTTTCAGATTTTTGAAAAGTGAGAGCTCTTCTTTCTCTTTTGCTCTTTCGTTTTTATAAAAAAAAAAATTGTTGTTGTCTGGCACATAAGAATATCTATATTCTATTAAAATATAGTCATTATTTTTATCTACAAATATAAGTTGTCATTTAAATTTGGACCCTTTCTAGAGTGTTGCAAATAATACAAGTTATACAGTTGATTGAACCGCATTACTTAAATTAAACCGGCGGTTATTTATGGAATAGAGTTTTAGGCTTATTTTTGTATTTATGACATTTAATTGTTTGATTTTTGAGTTTAGTATTAAGGGAAATTGCCAGAAATAACACTTTCAAGATACCACTTTTCAATTTTACACTAACCAACTTTATCATTAAAATTTTAATAGTCAAAATACTATTAGAATTTAGGGTTTAGGGTTTTGGGTTTAGGATTGATAGTTTAGGGTTTAGTGTTGATTTTTTAGGGTTTAGGGTTTACTTTTTAGGGTTTAGGGTTTAAGGTTTAGAATTGATATTTTAGAATTTAGGGTTGTTTTTTAGGGTTTAGGGTTTATTTAGAATTGATGTTTCAGAGTTTAGGGTTAATATTTTATTTAATATTTATTTTATGTATATATATAAAGAACAAAGATATAAGAGTCTTTTATCGTTTAATAAAATGTGGTACCACCAAAGTGCTATAATTGAAATTCTCCCTAGTATTAAAGAAAAACTCCAAAAAAACATTAAATAAATTTTCCACCTTAATGGATCAAAAATCAATTACTATTTTCAGAGCCAAAAATATTTGATATTTTCAACAAAACAAAATTTTCTATTATTAATCACTTATTTAAATCATATACTTTAAAACATGTTAATGTTTTTTAGCTCAAAAATATTTAATATTTTCAACAAAACAAAATTATCTATTATTAATCACTTATTTAAATCATGTACTTTAAAACATGTTAATATTTTTTTATTTTAAATAACAATCACATTATCTTGATAAATTTTAATGGTAACTTTTTAAATAATTTATTGTTTTATTTTTCTTAAATAATTTATAGATTTTTAAAAAAATATAAAGCAAATTCAAAAACCAAATCTAAAAACTAAAATCCAAAACCAAAAGCTGAAAACGCAGGTTATATTTTTTGCTTTTTTATTTACAAAATAAACTGTTTCAAAATTTTTAGAAAATTATTTTGTCATCTTTTCAGTTTTCAGTTACATGTTCGATTAATTGAGATTTGTTTGTTGGTAATATCAGTTCAAACTAACTCAGCGGGTCTAAAAATTAAAAACCCAAACCAAAAGCTGAAAAATCAAAAATAGAAACTTAAAAACTAAAAACCAAAAACCAAAATTTAAAACAAAATCTAAAAATAAAAACTGAAACTAAAAACTAATGAAAAATAACGGTCACCACAAATTTTGGTAAACTGATTTTATAGCAAAACATTCTTTAAATTAAGACAAAACACAATTATATAAATTTTTAATCATAAAAAATTTATGCGCATTTCAAACGCGGATCAAAATCTAGTTAGTCATTAATAAAAGGTTATCCTCCCTTTTAGGTGTTATGAGGCTAAACAGAGAAATGAAGACATGAAAGACATCCTATTAATTTCAATGATATGCATGCATTATAAACCGAAGTCCAACTATATATAACAAATTTTGTAATGCTCATGTTTAATTCTTAGAATATAACAATATTGATAATTGGAATTACATTTTTCGAATGTTTGTTTTTAAATATAAACAAAAAGAGGTTAAATTTATATTTTTCACAAACACAAAAACTCTGTAAATTCTGATTCTTATTTCTGATTATTTTACAGTTTAAGCATATATAAATCTAAACATGGGGGCCGTTATGCAGCTACCTATAATATAACACTGTAGGCTTGGCCCTTATTGGCGTCTTAAGAGTTATATACAGTGAAACCTCTATAAATTAATAATGTTGGGACTACACCAAAATTAAAATTTTATTAATTTATAGAGATTATTAATTTATCGAGATATTAATTGAACCAAAAATTCAGTTTGGGACTATGAAATTATATTAATTTATAGAGATATTAATTTATAGATTATTAATTTAAAGAGGTTATACTGTATAAAGGGAAATTGGATTGTATAGACACACAAAAACACGTAATTGGGAAAATAGCCAGTTACCCTAATACATCAATACACCATACATATTTTATATAATAATACTAATCTACCCTCTTACACAACTGGTATAACATGTAAAAAAAAACTAAATTAATAATATATACTTACCTAACACATCTATAGCGTGGCCTTTGTAAAATCACATAACTTATATAACGTGAGTGGTTTCTTTCCCATTATTGATCCATTGTATCACCCAAGATCTTTTATGGAGTAACTCTGTCTAAGAGATACTTATCTGTAAGAGTTCGCTTGGCTGTTGACGGGAAGCTTCGCGTATCTGAAATCTATGGGTTCACCGAAAATATAAACGGCACCGCCGTGAGGTTTATAACATTGTGTTCTATTCTATTATATGCGTATGGAATAGAAATGGAAAATAATATGTATTATGAATTCTATTCATATGTTATGTAATGCAAAATAGTTTGTTACTATACTTTTTATGATGTATCATTCCATTTGATGATTAATAAAGAACATATTATTTTGTTCACTAATATGTACTATACTATATATTTTATTCTATTCTATTTGGGTTTATGATTTATACTTGGGTTTAGTAATTAGGATTTAGGATTTAGTATTTGGAAGGTGGGGGTTGAGGTTTGGGTTTAGTAACTCTATTATGTATCGTTTCATTTGATGATTAATAAAGAACATATTATTTTGTTCACCAATATGTACTATACTATATTTTTTATTCTATTATATTTGCATTTATGGTTTATACTTGGGTTTAGTAATTAGGATTTATGATTTAGTATTTGGAAGGTGGGGTTGAGGTTTGGGTTTAGAAACTCTATTATGTATCATTCCATTTGATGATTAATAAAGAGTGTTATATTTTACTCACCAATATGTACTATTCTATGTATTTTGTTCTATTCTATTTGAGTTTAGAGTCTGCACTTGGGTTTAGGGTTTAGTGATTAGAATTTAGGGTTTAGTATTTGGAATGTATGGGTTGAATGACAACAGTTTAGGGTTTAGTATTTAGAGGAAATGATACGTATAATGAATATGTTTGTGGTAGTTATGTGGGGTTATAATCCTATACTATTTCAATGGAATGGAATAGAACGTCAAGTTGCATATATATGTGGTTAGTAAGCGTATACGTGGTTAGTTTTTTTTTTAAAAGTGTAATAGTTTTCAGGTGTTTTTGACCGTATGTTTTATAAGTCACGTTGATTTCTCTCTCATTTACCTACTACCTACAAAGAAAAAGGATAGAACCGGATATTTTGTGGCACAAATGTTAGAAATTATATTATGTCAAAATCAATGACATATACTTAATTTTGACTCCAAATATGGCTATTAAGCAAATAAGCCCATATATAAACGTGCTTCGTAGAATTATATTTTTTTTAGGAGGCGGCTGGAGTCTTTTTTTTAGGTTTAGCTTTTTAGATTTTGTTTAGTGTAAACCAAATTAGGGAAGTTGTAGTGGTTTAACTTTATTTTTTTCTTTCTGGTTTAGTTTATAACCAGAATAATTTGTAAACCAATTGTAATTTATAAATAAAATTTACTTTATTTTCAATTATAAAAAAATGGATTTAATCTTTCCATTATTTTATTTTTAATTATAATGATTTTGGTTTACTGTAGAAACTAGGTGATTTTCCCGTGCTCATGCACGGACATAAATATTTATAAAATAAATCTATTATAATAGTTGATTGATATTTACTTTAACATTTATATTAATTTATAGTTTTTATGTATAATTTATATTAATAATATAATATTATTTTAGTTATATATAATTTAAGATATATTATATTTAGTCAGTTTTATCATTTGGTTATATATATATATATATATATATATATATTGGATTCTATCTATTTATCTGAATTCAACTATAATCTTTTTTTATTCTAAATATCTTAAATTTTTGATTAATTGTTTTATTTATATTTATGTTGGTTGTTATCTTAGAAATATAAGTATGAATTAGTAAGATTATGTATTTTAAGATTTTTTGTGCTTAGAACGAAAAAATAAAAACTAAAGTGTCTGATTCTAAATTACATACATAAGTAATAATAAATTTTTGGAAGCTTATGAACACATATCAATATTTACAATAATTAAATATTTTATAAATTTTAAATAATTTATGCCTTAGATTGATTGGATGGTAAACTGAAATTTATGTTAAATAATTTTAAAAATAAGGAATTCTGATTGGCTTAAGTATTTTGATTATGGTTATATTAAATTCCACAAACATAAAAACGGAAAATTAAACATCAAAAGAGTTATTAAGAAAACAGATAATTTTAACTATTAAAATATAATATATCTACCTCGTTAAACTATATAGTGTTATGATATTTTAAAAGAATTAGAGTTATTTGATCAAAAGATGTTTATTATTAATTTATTTTTAGTTTAGTTTTTAATATCTCTCAAAATATGCAGTAAAAATATGATTTTTTGAGAAATTATATTATATAAGTAAAATATAATTTATATTTTTTGCTGTAAGTGTAAGATATTATAATCAAATAAATATGCTAATTATATTTTTTTGTCAATTTAACATATATCATTTTATGTTACTTAATTATTTTATGTAATCATCTAATAAAATAGATAGACATATACAAAAACTAATTACTTTAAAAATATATATTTTATTGTTTAAATTAATTTTTAAAGAAAAATATTTCTTTTCTAATATCATGATTATTTGTATGAACTTTTTTTTATGAAAACACATTATATACAAATATATTTTTTCATCAAAGAAGATATAGATATAAGAGAAAATGACTAAAATAGACCTAAAAACTTTTAACTATTAAAATATAATATATCTACCTCGTTAAATTATATAGTGTTATGATATTTTAAAAGAATTATAGTTATTTGATCAAAAGATGTTTATTATTAAATTTATTTTTAGTTTAGTTTTTAATATCTCTTAAAAAATGCAGTAAAAAATGTGATTTTTTTGAGAAATTATATTATATAAGTAAAATATAATTTATATTTTTTGCTGTAACTGTAAGATATTATAATCAAATAAATATACTAATTATTATTTTTTGTCAGTTAAACATATATCAGTTGATGTTACTTAATTATTTTATGTAATCATCTACTAAAATAGATAGATATATACAAAAACTAATTACTTTAAAAATATATATTTTATTGTTTAAATTATTTTTTCAAAGAAATGATATTTCTTTTTCTAATATCATGATTATTTGTATGAACTTTTTTTATGAAAACACATTATATACAAATATATTTTTTCATCAAAGAAGATATAGATATAAGAGAAAATGACTAAAATAGACCTAAATTTTTTTTTATCACAAATATAGATCTTAACAATTAAAGTGATCAAAATAACACTTAAATATTTTATTAAATATACATTTATACCCTGGGTTAACTAATCCTAGACTTTTTTGTTTAGAGTTGAGGAGTTGAGTTTTGGGGATAGTGTTTCGAATTTTAAAAAAATTTTAAAAAAATTAAAATTTTCAAAATAAAAAGTGCTATTTTGGTCATTTTAATTTTTGAGGCCTATTTTTGTGATAAAAACTTAAAAGAAGGCTATTTGAAAGAATTGCCCTATATATAAAGTATAATTACTTAAAAAGTATAATTTATGTTATTTAAAAATATATTTAAGTTAAATATTATTTTTTTGTAAACTTTCCTTTTTTATGAAACCTTATTAAATAGTTTTGTAAATGTTATAAATATTTTCTTTTTGTTTTATATTGTTATTTGGAAGATTTTAAAAAGGAAATAGTAATATTTAAATCTATTTTTAATTCATTAAGGGTATCATAGTAATCAACCAGCGTGAGAGTTAACGTGAGCGCGACACCTAAGAAAGTGACTTCTCAAATAATATTATAGAGATATCTATCACAGGTGTTTTCTTGCACCAAGTGCACGAATAAAATTTTGAAAAATTTAAATCATATTTATCAGTAAATGTTTCTTCATTTCTAGATTTTATTATTCCAGCACAATACTTTAATTTAATTTAATTATATAAAAATTAAGAGAAAATATAATTTTATTTAAATTTACATTAAATAATACTCCCTCCGTTTCAAAATAATTGTCATTCTAGAGAAAAATTTTTCGTTTCAAAATAAGTGTCGTTTTAGAGTTTTGAGACAAAATTTATTAGTTTATATGATATTCTATTTTTCTATTGGTTGAAAAGTGTTTAGGTGTATAGGTAATTGTGTTTTTATCTTGGAAATATGTAAAATTAAATGTTTCCTTAATCTGTGTGTAAAATCTTAGAAGGACAATTAAAATGAAATGAAGGGAGTATATTTTATATAATAAAGTTGGTTTTTTCACTCCTTGGGGGGAAAAATGCTATGTGTCACCTTCTTTTAATTATGTTTTTATATTTAATATATTTAACAAATTTTAGTTTACTTAATGAACTAATAAACGCTAATAACTATTAAATCATTACTTAAAACAAAATTTTATATTTCATTATTATATTTTTAGTTTTCTATTATAACAAAAATTTACAAATAATTTTAATGTATATTTTATTTATGAACAAATGATATATATAAGTTAATGTGATTTTTTTACAATGTACTTATATTTAGTTTATTTTTTATTAATGTTATATATGCATTTATATTGTAATGGTGATATATGATTTATTGGTTATAAATATTTCAAAACAAAATTCTAAAATAAATATTTATACATCTCTTATATAATAAAGTAAATTTTTTTATCTCCCTAGAGGCAAAAGATGAGGCAAAAGATGATACTTGTCATTCTATCATTTACCGAAAGTGTTTTAGGTCCAATTATGAAAATCTTTTATTTTATTTGAATTTTTATTGCTTTTTACAAATGATATGATTTTGATAAATATTTTAGTCCAGTAAATTAAAAAAAAAAAGTTTTCTCATTTTCAACTTATTCTTCAAGACGGAAGACAACTTTCATATCTCTAAATATGAAATATCTATATTTTCAATGCATGTTTTATTAACTAATTGCACTAACTGGTTTTTATTGGTTTAAAATTATGGAAAAAAAGATAAATACAAAAAATATGCAAATTTATTGTATTTTATTAAAAAGTGTGAAAAACCAGAATATAGATTTTTTAGAAACAGAGGGAGTATAAATTTATATAAATTTGAATTATCAGATATGATATTTTATAGTTTAGTAAATTAGAGAAAAATATTACCCGCTTCAACATCAAAAACAAAATTTTGTTAAAAAATATATAATAGACATTGTTAGAAGTTTGAAGAATAAAACAATTACCTATACAAAGACATTATTAAATACATCAGTTTGTCAAAAAGTAGTTCATCAAACAATAACCAAACAATCTCCTGTAGACATTACAGTTTTTGATCAAATATCATGTAAATTTATTTAAAATCTTAGCATAATTAAAACAGAAACATATAACATCTAGTATCAATATCAGTTATTTTACAATTTAATAATTTAAACTTCATTTTATAATTTATATTTTTAAAAATAGATATATAGATATTATATATTCAAAATTTTATAATAAATTAAATTAAACAAAAAATTATATAAGAAAACCCGGGCGTAGCCCGGGAAAACCACTAGTATGTGTATATTTAAAACCATAATCTAAGAAATATATTTATCTATTGCTTTTGAATAAAATATATTAAAAATTCTAAAAGAATTATTATTTTGTTAGGTATATAATACCAAAATTTAAAATTAAATAATATTCTACAATTTGTAGATATTTAAATGAAACTCATAGTAATGGGATTAGAAAATTATATTTCTTTCAGAATTGTATAATTTTTTGAAGTTGGTTCTAGTAATAATAATTATAAATTATAAAAATAAGTTTAAGAATATTTCAAAAATTGTAAAATTATTCTATTTAATTTTACTATTATATTTTTTTATTAGTGATGATATATGAGTTATTACCATATTTTAGAAACTAACCAAAATATAAAACAATAATTAATGTAAATGTCCATATCATAAGTAGCATCAATCCATGTCATATTTTATAGTATGTCATGTTATCTTTTTTCTTTCAAAATTAATATTGTGGTGACAAGTGTCAAAATCACTTCTCAAATAATAAATAAAGAATTACACGAATATGTAAATCGAATCAATTTATAAAAAACAAATGTAGTGCTATAGTTAAGTTTATAATATCATTCTAATACTGCTGTTTTATCTGTATATTTTATAGTATTTAAAAAATGCTATTGTAGAGGGGGTATCTATGGTGGATGGTGATGACATAGCAGAATAGAAAACACAGTATTTTCATTTCTTTTTAAATAAAAAAAAGATTCATTTTATCAAGTTCAAATGACTATCTTTTCTTAAATGTATAATTATGGTGGTTACACAAATTTCTATGTCTTTGTTATAAAGTTATATTTTGATCTATTCCATGCATATAATTTGGTTCATATTGCATAGTCTTTAAAAACTTGAAAAAAAAATATTAAGATGGCAATTATTATTTTTTAAATGGTTAAACAAGAAATAACAACTTCATTTATATATGTTTATTGTTTTTAACATAAGTTAATAATAAAAATATGTCTCCTAAAATGATTTTTTGTTTGTTATTAAAAGTGATGCTCTGTGACAAGAAGTGTTTTGTAAAAATTTGATTCGGCTGGTTGGATCATGACTCTCTCTCTTCTAAACAATTTTGAGTTGTGCTAAAAACCAACAAATTCGATTTAAGAACCGGTCACTCGCTCGATGGTCCATTTTGATATTAAACCCTGATTTTTTTCAAATTCAAGTTAAAAATGCAAATTTTTAAAATACGTTCATATAAACATGTATTGTTTTTAATATCTATTTAAATAAATTATTTTCATTATATTTTATACTATTTTGAAGTTTTCATTTTATTTTCATATCGTTTTAGCTTCAAACAATGTTAAAGTCTTATAAAATAATTTTATAGTTATACATATATATATATATACTTAACTTAAAATTAAATTAAATTTACAATTCAGTTGGATTGGTGTGACCATTGACCTAACTGCAATGTCAAGTAAATGTTTGGTTTGGTATTCAAAACATTGATGACAAAGATAAATTAATATCATCCAGTTTATAAATAAATAGAATAAATAAACATTATTCCTAACAACAAAATATATACAATCTTAAATTTATATAATATCATTTTAAATTTAAATAAAAGTCACTCATTTTATATACTTAATTTTCAGATTTTGATAGTGATTACTTTCTACCAACATTTTGAAGATAGGAAATATAAAACTACAGATTAAAATATTACAATAATTATTATGTAAGTTATTTATACCAAAATTAAAATGAGGGTTCTGTTAAAAGAAACTAAAAAAAATCTATATTTTATATAAAAAAGAAGTTTATTATTAGTATTACTTATGAAACTCTTATTTGCATTAACCACAATGATTTTGTCAATCGTTATCTTTTTTTATTTAATTTAACATTGTATTTCTTATGTTTTTAATTATAAATTTAATTATACAATATATCATATATATAAACAATATGATTGAAAATTTTGTTCAAGAGACTAGCCGCGCGTAGCGCAGTCAAAGATCTAGTTCATTTAACACTTAATTAAAAGTTAGACTAAGTTGCTGTGATCATGCATTAATCATATTCATATTGTTAATCATACCAAACTAGTAAATTATACTTTATAACTTATTTACTGATATTTAATCTACTAAAGTGTATTTAATGGATAACATTTGTGTTAGTCGTCTTTTGTTAGATGCCACTCACGAGTAGCCTCAAAGAGAAATTATTTCACTCTTCAAAAATTCCAGACTCAGACTCAGGATATACATTATAAATTGTGATGTTGAATGCTCCAAGAGCTTGGGTCTCATTGGGATGAGTCTCGTTGTATCTTCCGGTCCCAAACGAACCATTACATGATGACAAGTGGTTAGGCAAATGATGATGCTCATTGACTTTGCAGCCAAGAGTAGTACCTCTTATGGAAAGGGATTTTGATGGAAGGATTCACTTCTACAAAAGAGAAGGGAAAAGATCTCTCATAGCCACGAGATGAGGAAGTTTGGTTCGACTTTTCTGTAAATAAAAAGCATAAGAGACTACAATCTTCAAGCATTGATATACTCTAAGCAATATTTAGAATTTTGACTAACAAATGCACTTGTCGGATTTACCAGTTGATGACGAATCTTGCTTGACATTGATGAACTAGCACCATTGACTACACTGGCACCACCAAACAGATAAAACAGTCCATGTAAGACGAGTACGTAGGATCCACTAGACGGGGTTTCCATCTTGAGTCCATTATGGATTTTGACGGCTGATAGTGAAACTATCATAATTGATAGTTGTTGGGCGCGAATAAAGGAGGGCGTGTTAAGCCCGACAAATAAGAACGAGCCACTTTCACAACGGCGAATGAATGAGATTGACGAGAATTGACGGGAGGCTGTAGTTGAGGTTAAGCATGAACTTCGGTCATCAACATTACCGTGTTGGTGCCTAGATATTTTGCTGATACCATCGTTAGGCAACTGATCATTTGAATATGTCTTGCTGAGAAGCAAAAAGCAAAGGCCGAGGCTTGTTGATGTGCGCTGTAATGACAGTGAAAAAGGGTGGAGCTGCGAGTCAACTCAGTCAAGCACGATCCTCTTTCCTGGAAGGTTGGGAAGCTAAGGTCAGAACTTTCGAGGCTTATGTATCTATACAAAGAAGGGATAAGACAACCATGGTGATAGATAATTCCACTGGAGAAAGCTTTTCGGGCACTCCTGTTAAAAACTTCAGATTCAGTGAACTCAAATCGCTCAGTTGAGACCACGAACAACACAACAACAAGCAACGATTTCAGATCTGGATAAGAAGGTTGGAAGAGCTAAGTTGATTCCATATGCAAACTGGTTTGCTGAGGCAACAAGACTTCAAAGAAGATAAGGGATGCAAAACACCTGAATCAATGGTTAAGTAATGTATAGAAAGAGCCGCATACAAATTTAGGAGCAAGTAAACACTGTATAAAAGTTATCTGAAAAAATGATGTTGTACGTATAGAGAAATGCATCTCAAAGAACAAAACTACTGCAAGGAAGAGATGAATAAATGGATTATGAATAGATGGAAACTGATGAATAAGGAAGAGTTGGCTAGAATTGTAGGGCTAATGTTGTTTATGCTAATAGACTTTAATATCTTCCAAATGTATTAAGATCCACACGGTACTGAGTAAATAGGTAAAAGGCTGTATCTGTTTACCAATTGAAAATGAACAAAGTAAAAACAACGCATCTTCGTCTTGTTTTAGTTATAATATAAAGTAGGGTAGTTCTCTGATGAGCTTGAACACTTGGCTCATTTGCGCGCATCAACTTTCTTCGCGTCTCTCGCTACAATAAATTGAGACACTGAATCAGAAACAATAAAGAAAAGACTCTGTTTCTAAAAAACAAATGAAATTTTGTTTTTACCTGCTTTTTCCTCTTCTCGCTTCTTCGCAGCTTCTTCTCTCTGTTGGCGAATCAGTGCTAAACGATCTGTACATACACACGCAGACAGGGTACGAGATGATCAATAAGCTCATTTGGTAACATAAAAAGAGAACAAGAAGTTCATTATTGCTTACCCAAATCCTTTCTTGCTTGCTCGGTTTTGCCTTGCTCCTGCAACCTCATGTATCGCTCATGAGCTCTCTGCTTCTCTAGCTCCTCTCTGCGGAAGACCATATAATATGGAACTATTTTAAGAAGCTCCTCAAACAAGAAATGCTGAATGATAAGAGATTCAAATGTTCAGAATTAGCAAGTAACCTTTCACGCCTTGAGAGTTCAGTTGTTTTACTTGCCTAATCAACAAATGAAAAGAACAGGACAAAGTCATTATGACAAACATATATATATATGGAGAGATTCACAGAAACAGACTACACAAGAGAAGCTTACATCAAGGTCTCTTGCTTTCAAGGTCTTTGGTTTAGCTCTGTTAGGGTTATCAACTTCGATTAAAGCTTCATGTCCTTTCTTCTTCACCTGATGTTATTATACAAAGTAAATTGTCAAACAATGATGGTAGATGAACCAGGCCACAAGGGTTTCCACTCACATCAGATTCATCTTCGGATTCTTCTTCAGATTCCTCTTCAGACTCCTCTTCGATATCTTCTTCATACTCTGCTTCTTTCTGATAATAACATAAAACTTATCAACAAACAAACGTATAAAACTTGTAAGAGAAAACAACCAAAGTACCTGCTTGAACGACCGAGGACGTGCAGCAGAAGTGCCAGCAACTACACAACACAAGAAAATACAATATCAATCTTCAAGTACACAATCTTTAGTAAAAAAAACTGGACAAGTTAACACTAAAGGGAACACATCTGAAGTCAATCCTATAATCATATAAAGACCAAAAGATCATCCGAGCCAGATATTTTACACATGACTCTCTCAAACAAGCAAAAAATAATAAGCCATAACAGTGAATCAAGTCATCAAAATTAACAGCTAAAATCATGGAAAGCAATATCTTATAAGACTACCTTCAAAAAGAGATGAACCACGCAAACAAGCCAATAACTTAACCAAACACTAACTATCAATCCCAAACCAAAAACAAAAACAAAAACTGATTCGAGCACAAACAGTGGGTATGAAACAACGCAACAGCAAATCAAAACCTAGACTTTTTTGTGTAACCAATGATTATCTAACTCGTAGAGCAAAGGAAATCAAGAATTTTGGGCTAAATCGAGCAAATCAAATTAGGGCAAATATGAAAGATTTTCCACAAATTTCAAGGCAAACGCCAAGGCTTACGAATATCAGCTGCGCTAGAGAATCGGCGTTGGCCTGTAGGCTTTCCCTTGAACTTCCCTCTTCCCATCGTCTCCTCAAAAGTGACTCAGAGAAGAGATCAAAAACTGGTTAAGAAAAGGAAACCAAAGAACCGGATTCCTGACTCAAGCGAATAAGAATTGGGTCTTTCTTGGTTTCTGTTTCAAATTAGTGGAGGAGGGATCTGATCTCGTCTTCTCTTTTTATTACGGTCACAGCAATACGAGAAGAAAACCCTAAAGGCACCTCTCAACTTTGTGGATTCTGTGTTTAAAGTATTGATTAGAGCTGCTCCTCTGTGTTACGGTGTAGTTCAAGATCGTGTGAATCTATAGATCGAACGGTCATTATCTCGTTTTCTAATATGGTGATATTGATATATTTCTTCAAATTTTGCAAAAATGAAAAAAAAAGTATTATAAAGTAAATTTTACTTTAATGGTGAGAAAATTTAGATATATGGTTTGTTATTCATTACCTTATTTCAAAAAATATAATCTTGTAAATGAAATTTATTTTAATGAGGATATAAAGTCGTTATATGTTTTTTTAATAAAAAAAATATTTAAATTGTAAATGTTATAACTAGCTTGACGTTGTGTCAAATTTCTTAAAATTCATTTCACTTTTTTTCAAAATGAATATAATAATTACATAAGTAACATTTCAAAATTCACTTCTGAAATAATATTTAAGATATTCTTTCAGACCGATAAAGTTAATATACAAGATAATAATATCAATATCACTAATTTTCATTAAAAATCCTAACCAGTATACATATATATATATATAACTATCAATTGGAAAATATAAATCATCTATATAACAAAGACTTGTTTTAGAAATACAGCTCTAAATTATTATTTTAAAGTTCACTCCTAAACAATATGATTTATGTGAGTTCATTTTATAAAAATAAATATGCCTTATTTTATAAAGTAACCTTTTACAAAATCTGTTTATAATTATTTTTGAGAAAATTCATGTAGTACAAAATTATCTTTCATACAACTATATTACTTTATTGATAATACTTTAAATCTATAGTTTTATAGGTTTTTGATAAAATTATATATATATATATATATATATATCAATACCAAATAAATATATGTTTAATTATTCATTTAGCTAAGTTATGCAAAAATATCAAAATTGTTCAATATTTAAAACTGATTAAGAAGCAAACACATTTCAATCTAATCCCCTATATATTATTTGAGAATCATTTAAAAAGTTGTAACCTTAAATTTGTAAGAATTAAAAATAACCCTAATCCTACGTGGCATAACTCTTTGGCTTCTATTTGAAATTCTAAGGATTCTAGAGCATGTGATATAATGTATAGTTTAAAAATTATATTCTCTAGCAATATAATATTCCGTAGGTTATAGTTGGTCGCATATATCAAATATTTATTGTTTCGCATGCTTTCCTTAAATAAAACCTACGGAATTACCTAATGTGATCAAAATATATATATATATATATATATATGACAATTAATGATTTTAAAACATAAAGATTTGATAACAATTTGTATAATTTTTTCATTCTGTTTATTTCTTTATTATTAAAATAAATTACACAATTACATTAATCATATAATAAAAATCTAGATTTTTTTTGTGTATGTTGTATTTCGAATTTTTCAACTTGAGTATAAATTACTAAAACTGTTAAAAGTCCCACATAAACTTTTAAGATCAAAGTTTTAATTTTTTTTTCTATACTAAAATATAATGATTAAAAGACCATATGAAGAAATAATTTTAGTTTATATATATTTAATATCATTTTAATTAAACTATACATCGTATGAAAATACATACTTATATTTTGATATTAGCCTTGAACATATATTGAAAAGTTAATATTTTAATTTTGAATATGTCATTGTTTTTTTTAAATGATTATAAATTATTGAAACTACTAAACATCTCACATTAAAAAAAAATTCGTTGGTGTAAAGTTTTGTTACACAAATATGCAAATAATTATAAAATCATATGAGTAGAAACCTCATTTAATAAATATCCATATTAAAAGTGTGTTATATTACTATGTTTATATCATTTAAATTTAATTATATATCATATAGAATATATAAGATTGATTATTTGATTTATTTACCCTAATTGTGAATAAACAAGAGTAATAGTTAAATTTATATGCATACACCAATTTATTACATAATAGTAACTGATTTCTTAGTTATTTAATATATATATTTATTATTTTATTATTTATAATATGCAGAAATATATAAATAAATAATAAATATAAAATACTTATTGTGCATAAAGTGCAGATCTTAACCTGAGTATGTATCTCTTTAATTATTTTAAATCTTAAGTATTTTCTAAAACAAATGAAATGAGAATAAAATTTAAAATAAATATTTATATCGAGTAATAACCAAAATATAAAAAAAAACATAGCAAGAGAAAAATGGAAGATAAATAGGACTGACACGTGAACGTAAACTTCTTATAACCATAATTAATTTTTAAATTGTTAAATCATGATATAAAACTGAGTTAATTTTTAATTTGTTAATTTTTAATTTTTTTAATCATTATGGTTATGTTAAATCATGACCATAATTAATTTTAAATTGTTTATTTGTATTTGAAACACTTAAAATATTTTTTTTTAATAATTTAAAATTTTACATATTTTTTTATAAATTATTTTAAAAAATAAGAATTTGTAAAAAATATAATTTTCTAATATTATTAGACAGATAAATAAATTATATTAAATTAGTTTAGAAACTTTATATATTTTAGATGCAAATATTTTACCAATTGCTTCTTAAAAACCATTAGGGAACTTGCTAATACTCTACCAATCAAGTCGAGTGATACTCCATTTATTTTTCATCACTCGAACACTGAAAAGTGAAAAGATATATGAAATCATATCCAAATTCTAAGATTTGATCTACATTTCTAACTAAAATTGTTTCTGATCTTACGTATAGATAATTATATAAAAATTTCAAAACTCTTAAATTTTAAAAACATACAAAAACAATCATATATAAATTTTAAATTTTGTCAATACGAAAAATTTATATTTAATTAAATATATTCACTCTGCGAAGGTCTTATCCTAATTGAGAAGTAATACGTGTAACACGTGTTGTTCATTAATGGAAAGTGTACGAGGGCTAATCACTGGTGGTGGTTAGAGAGATTAGAATCTTATATCTTAAAATATTTACGTTCTAATAGTTAAAGTCTGCCTCCAATAATCCCTTATATATTAAAAGATAAATATTTAAAAAATTGTATCCTCAGTTTTGTAATAATTAAAAAAGACCTCATGCTTAGGTGTCACTCAATTAGGTAGTCAATTACATTCAATTGAAAAATAAGTAGGTCCACATTCGATTTTTATATTTCGCTAGATACATTCGTTGGTCAAATTATATGATATGATATGATATTTATGATAAAAGCATTTATGATTGTTTCCCTAGATATAATATTTTCTTTCCATAAATAAAACTTACGGAATTACCATAAATGACTAATATATATATATATGACACTTAATGATTCTAATAATAAATATTTGATAACACTTTATATATCCTCCATCATTTTTCTTTAATTTTATATTATAAAAATAAATTAAACAATCAAATTAGCTATAAAATTAAACTTTAGATTTTTTTCGTATAGGTTATATTTTGAATTTTAAAAAACGAGAATAAATAACTAAATATTAAAATTATTATGTTTAAAATTAATGATCAATAGTTTAACATTTTTATTATAAAAAGATATACATGAATTTAAAACCATATAAGTAAAAGTATCATTCAATAATAAAACAAATATATATATACAGATTAAACTATATACCATATAAGATTACATAAATATTTTAATTTCAAAATCCTCAATAAATTTTCAAGAACATTTATAAATTATTAAATTTTTCACACTGAAAATTTTTGTTATCAATGATTTAAATATCTTAGTTCTTTTTTTAATTTTATACTTTTAAAAGATATTAACAATCGATAATATGGTTATTTTTGGTATATACCATACAAACCGAATGGATGTGATTTTATAAAAACCATAGGATTTGGATATGGTTTGATATATAACTGATTAAACTGAAACATGTAAATATGTATATATTTATAACAACGCATGAATATCTATTTGTTACATGAGTTGACAAATATCTATAATTATAATTTGTAAATAGCTAACAATTTATTGCAACTTAGACTTCTTATTTTGATCTTTTTCTTTTTTAACAGTAACTAAATTGAAGTAAAGATTATAAATTTGATGGACAACAATTAGTTGAAATTCTTTACAACTTTTTTTATCTTTAAACAAACAGAGTTGTGTTCAATCGAACACATATTGGTTTGATGAACACTAAATATGGAAGAATATAAAAACTTTTCTTTCATGCTTCTGTTTTGTTTTTCATTTTTATTTTCAAAATTTAGTGTTTTGATATTAATTCTAGATTTGATCATTTTATTAGATGATAGAAGCCATTTTGTTTTTTATTCTTTTATTTAAATATATAATATTTTTTTAATAAATGACTCTATGACAATATGACTCTAAATATGATCATATTATATATTTGTATAATATATAATATGATCTCAAACTAAATAATCATGTTTTTTGGTATAAAATTGAATAAACTGAAAACTGATGGTATATAAACCAAATCAATGAAGTACATATAGATTTAGAATAGTAGTTGTATTTTAATAATCGAAATACCAAAAAATCGAGCCGAACCGAAACCCGATATCCGGATTGAACACCTCTAATCCGAGTGAAACCGAACTATTGTTTCATTTTTCAAAACATAATAAAAATAATAGCTTCATCCCGCGCAAGGCGCGGGTCTTATCCTAGTCATTTATTAAATTAGTAAGGTAATTTATAACAAATTGATAATCAAATTTGTTTGAAGCTACGTAAGACATGTCTTGTGTGATCGAAAATATGATTATATGGCAATTTTAAGATATTTTTTCCTTTAATATATTCTTTTTGGTATATTACCCACTTAATTTGTTTTTCTTATTCATTGTTTGTATCTTCTATAAAGGAAAGTCTTTCCAAAAAAAAATATTTTTTACAAATTAAGAAGTACATTTTGGTATAATATTACATATATTGAAAGAATCTTAATTATTTGTCCTTCTCGAGTATAATCACATCATAGACTTGTAATATATTATATTATATTGTTAGAGTATGTCAATTAGTTCTACACATTGAGACACATATTGTTGGAGACATATAAGGAATGAATAATATATAATCAAATCTGGTTATTGGGTTGTACTGAATATTTTAAAGCAGGAAGAGGTGCATGTAGTTAGTGAAACTAGTATCACAAAACTACAAGCACAAGCTTGAATGGTGCGAGCTCCCCAAAAGAGGTGTCATCTTATGTGGCAACTAATAACAGGTCATGTGGCTGTTAAAAGTATCTTAAACTATAGACATATAAGGTATGACAATTACTGTCCACGCTGTGGAGAACCCGAAGAATCATTTACACATGCCATTTTCATGTGTCCATCTGCAATGCAAGTGTGGGCCTTATCGTCGACGCCTACTAGTCCTACATTGTTTCCACTTCAAAGCATATATGCAAACATGGATTATCTCTTTTGGAGGAAGAGCGTTATAGTAGAACTGGATTTAGACATGGATCCTTATCCTTGGCTTATACGGTATATTTGGAAGGCTAAGAATAACAAATTGTTCAAAAGGGATTGATAGAGATCCATTGGAGTTAGCCCGATATGCAGAGAGTGAGTGTCAAGCATGGTTCCAAGCCAATGAACAGATTTCTTTGTCCTCTCAAGGAAACGTGGATGTTGACAGCCAGACCATAAGTCTGGGGAATATCTGTATGGTGGATGGTTCTTGGACCTCTACAACTCAGTTCAGTGGATGTGGATGGGTCTGAAATGATAATATGGGGAATAGTCAATTGATGGGAATGCGTAATTTTAATAGAGTGGAGTCTGCTATGCATTCTGAGCTGGAAGCATTGCAGTGGACAATGGAGAACATGCTTCAACATTCATCATGTTAGAGCTTTGGGACAGACTGTAAGGAAATGATAACAATGCTCAGAAATCCACATGATTGGCCAAGTTTCTCAACGGAACTGGAAAAGCTAACGACGTTGCAAATTTGCTTTCCAGATTTTAAGATTTTCTTTGTTCCTAGGACACATAACGGATTTTCCGATTCCCTAGCTAAGACTGCTCGATCTTTCTATCGAGAATTGGTGTATGTTGGTTGTTCTATTCCGATCTAGATTCCCAGACCACCTCAAGCTTGAGTGATAGATCAACCGTTCGTTGTAAAAAAAACGTGAATATTCATCGGATTCAATTACATCAGAAATAATAAGAATAAGATATATAAAAGAGAAAATGACTAGGATAGACCTAAAAAAGTTTTTATCACAAATATAGACCTTAATAATTAAAATGATCAAAATAGACTTAAATATTTTATTAAATATACATTTATACCCCTTAGGTTAACTAATCCTATATTTTTTTGTTTAGAGTTGAGAATTGTGGTTTTGGGAATAGGATTTCAAATTAAAAAAAAAATAGAAAAAACTTAAAATTTTCAAAATAAAAAATACTATTTTGGTCCTTTAAATTTTTGAGGTCTCTTTTTGTGATAAAAACTTAAAAAGTGATTATTTGAGAGAATTGTCCTATATAAAAATTGGATTTGATGCTTCAACTCCGATTTCATTGCCATGTAGTAATAAGTAATAAAATTATATTTATCTATGAATTCATTTCCTCCGATAAAATCTTCAACTTGGAATGTAAATGACTTTAATAATGATATTGTAATGAACGTGTTTGAATTTATAAAAAATGTTCATCCACCATGTGAATCTCGTCAATGCTTATTGTCATTCACCATAATTAAAGTTATCAAATCATTTAACAATCTATAGTGTTTGCTGTTAAGTACAACAATAATAAACACTAGATGTTAACCCGCGCCCTGCGCGGAGTGAGGAAATCTAAATAATTTATCACTTCAAATATAAAGGTATTATAGAAAGTTAAAAGTCATAGAAATAAATATAACATTTTATATGATAAAGGATTCCACGGAATTGTGTATATAAATAAGCTTTGAACTTTTAAAAAACTTGTGTATTTGTTTTGTTAACTTAAAGAATATTTCGTGAAAGTGAATCTTTAAGAGTAAGCAAAAACTTATATAAAATAAATTATAAAGTAAAGCTAAACGAAACATTGGTAATAGAATTTTTTTTTTCATACATAAATTATAAATATAAGATAGAACATAAGATAAACAATATAGACTAATAAAATATGAAAGAAAAAAATATAAGCAAACAAAATAAATTAAAAATTGATTAAAGTCCGCCATGAGTGTTGTAATATATATATATATATTATAAGAAAAATCAATAAATTAAAAATAAACTAATAAAATATAAAAGAAACAAAGTATTGTTTTCACAATCAAGTAATTCTAATCCTATCTCTCCACATAGTCTTGAAATGTTCCAAGTTGGCATCATAGTTAAAGCCCGCCAAGTGTTGTGCTTGCAAAAATGTTTTGTCGTAAGGATTTACTATTTAGATAGAAGGTCTTGTATATATATACAAAAAGGCGTGGCGCTAGGATAAATAGTGATAGGCACTCGTCATCTTTTTTTACGTATCGAAATTGATATTGATTGTCTAGAACTTGCCATAATCATGTTTGTAATTCAAATTCACGGCGGATTCGAAGGACTATTATAAGAAACAATTATATTTATTGGCCAACGCAAATAAATTAAACTCAATCAATGTATTATAAAAAAACATGTATGATTCGGTTTTGACTGTAATTTTNCACTCGTCATCTTTTTTTACGTATCGAAATTGATATTGATTGTCTAGAACTTGCCATAATCATGTTTGTAATTCAAATTCACGGCGGATTCGAAGGACTATTATAAGAAACAATTATATTTATTGGCCAACGCAAATAAATTAAACTCAATCAATGTATTATAAAAAAACATGTATGATTCGGTTTTGACTGTAATTTTCCATTAACAAATCGTATAATATTAATGAATATTTTTTAAACAGGAATTAGGGTCGTATTTAGCTCACAACATTCCTAATTTGATTGTAATTTTCTATTACCAATATGAAATTATATTAATGAGTACGTTTAAAACAGGTATTAGTGTCATATTTAGCTCAAAACATTCCTAATTTTGAATATTCAGAAGATCATTTATCTGCCCGCAAGTAATGCTAATTGACATTATATGATCGATTTTTGGAAAGTTCAGGGCGCGGGAATAAATGCTATAATTACATATGGTNTAATTTTCTATTACCAATATGAAATTATATTAATGAGTACGTTTAAAACAGGTATTAGTGTCATATTTAGCTCAAAACATTCCTAATTTTGAATATTCAGAAGATCATTTATCTGCCCGCAAGTAATGCTAATTGACATTATATGATCGATTTTTGGAAAGTTCAGGGCGCGGGAATAAATGCTATAATTACATATGGTAATATGCAACTCATTTTCGCTTCTAAAGATATGGTTTAAATAAAATCTTCTGAGCAAAACATATTAATTTGAATAAAATATTCTTAACAGATGTGGTTTTTTCAATATTAAAGTAAAAAACTATATGTGTGATTTAAATATCATAGAAAACACATTTTCGTTTCTAAACATTATATAATAAGTTTAGACAAAGATTGAATATTGGAATTAGTCTAGGTGAAAATTAATAGTATATTAAAATTTTGTTTTTATTATTTTCGTAAATACGTATTTCAAATAATGAAAGTCAATAGTAGAACTATGGTTAGCAATATGATATGTGTATATCATACTATCCGATCAATATATCAAAATATGGCTTAATGGTGAGGTATTTCCCTATAGATAAGGAAGTCAATATTCATCAAAATATATTCGTGGGTCATTACAATTGTGTACAGAAAATATATGTAATGTTTTGACCAATGGCAAAAGTAGTAATTAATCTAGTAAACTAATGGCTTTTAATTAAAATGGGTGAGAGTGATTGTGGAGCTGCCACGTGTAAATGGCACTCTTGTAAATCACACATGAAGGCAAGGTTTATTTTTTAAAATGCTCCTATTTTAATACATAAGGGATGTAAATTAACAAGTCGATATTACTATATAACATATTGGTAACATTGGTTATTAGTCCTTATCTGATAATCCATTAAGAGACCAAATCAAATATATAAGTGTAATAGTCAACAAATGTTGAAGAATTGAGTGGATATCATTTCCTCTACCAAATTGTTGTTTTCAAATGAATTTTAAAATATATAAATCAGTATATATGTAGTTAAAACATTAAGAATAAATCTAATAAATTGTAAACATAGATTTATGACAATATATTATTTCATAATTTTGTCATTCAAGATGCAGAGATTTAGGAAAACACTGTTGCAATTAGTAGTTTAACTTATTAATAGAAAATGTCAATTTATATTTGAAAATAGAGAACAGCCTTGGTTTGTTAGTATAAGTCATAATTGTCAATGAAATTTATTATTAAAGATGAATTACACATACTTGACTTTTTAATTTTTAATATTACAATAAATAGAAATATATAATCACATTTAAAAGTAGCATCGCCAAAAATTATGCAGTTTAAAAAACAAAAGACGCATTCTTCGACATTTTTAGTGAATTTATTAATATTACCTATTGTTAATGACAATAAAATAAATGAGAAAATAAACATACATACAATTGAAATGTAAAATAAAAGTCACATTTTCACATCTTTGTGTTTTTATTTAATTGAATAATAAAAGCATTTGTTGATATATCACTACAAGAAAACTAAGCTTTTACTAGGAAATTTTACTAGGAAAATAGTTCCTCGTAAAATTACTACGAGTTAACTTCGATTTTACGAGAAAACTCTTTTTCCTCGTAAAGTTCTCGTAAACTTACGAGAAAAATGTTTTCTCGTAAACTCGTAATAAACTTACGTGGCTCTTACGAGGAAAAGGTCATTTTCCTCGTAAACTCATAGTATCTCCTTTCCTCGTAAAGTTCTAGTAATAATTTACTACGAAATTGGGAGGAATGGATTTGTTACTACGAAATTAAGAGGAACTGGATAGAAAATATCGAATTTAAATCAAAAACGTGTTTTGTACCTACTTTTCCTAGCAATTTCCTAGTAAATTCTCAGATTCGAAAATTTCTATAAATACCACCATATGTGATTCATTTGAAACACACCAAAAAAATCAGCTATAAGCTTGATCAAACACAAAAAAAATGTCCGATCCGGGAAATATTTTCGAGTTGCGGAAGTGGATGTATTCACACAGAGATAATAACGGGAGGGTGGCGAAAGAATTTCTCGAAGGGTTGGAGACGTTTATGCATCAAGCAGATTCTACACCACTCACGCAGGAAAGTGGTAAGATGTTCTGTCCTTGTCGGAAATGTTGCAATACCAAATTAGGCCCTCGTGAAAATGTTTGAAAGAATTTAATAAATAAAGGTTTCATGCCATATTATTACATTTGGTATCAACATGGAGAAGATGCTAGTTGTAGGAATGAAGGTAGCAGTAGTAATAGCAATTTTCAGATTGAACCGGTTGAGCATTTGCGTAATGAAGGTAACAGTAGTAATAACTATCATCACCAAGATGAACAAATGGTAGATTGTGATAGGGTTCATGATATGGTAGGTGATGCCTTTGTAACTCATGATGATGATGAAGTTGAAGAACCTAACTTAGATGCAAAAAAGTTTTATGAAATGTTAGATGCTGCGAATGAGCCAATTTACAGTGGTTGTAGAGAAGGTTATTCTAAATTGTCGTTGGCTGCAAGAATGATGAGTATTAAAACCGATCACAATCTACCTGAAAATTGTATGGATGCATGGGCAGACTTGTTTAAAGAGTATTTGTCAGAAGACAATGTGTCTGCTGAATCTTATTATTAGATTCAGAAATTGGTATATAGTCTTGGGTTGCCCTCGGAGATGATAGACGTTTGCATCAACAACTGCATGATTTACTGGGGAGATGATGAGAAGTTAGAAGAATGTCGATTTTGTAAGAAGCCACGATTCAAACCGCAAGGTCGAGGGCGTAATAGGGTACCGTACCAAAGAATGTGGTACCTACCAATCACAGACATATTGAAAAGATTGTACTAATCTGAGGAGACTGCTGAAGGGATGAGATGGCACGCCGATCATATTCAGACGGATGGAGAGATGACTCATCCATCAGATGCAAGAGCCTGGAAACATTTTAACAATGTACATCCACATTTCGCTAGCAATAGCCGGAATGTGTATCTTGGATTATGCACTGATGGATTTAGTCCATTTGGAATGTCTGGGAGACAATATTCATTGTGGCCGGTCTTTCTTACACCGTATAACTTGCCACNTTGGATTATGCACTGATGGATTTAGTCCATTTGGAATGTCTGGGAGACAATATTCATTGTGGCCGGTCTTTCTTACACCGTATAACTTGCCACCGGAGATGTGCATGCGACGAGAGTTTCTATTCATGAGCATATTAATACCTGGTCCAAAACATCCAAAAAGATCTCTCGACGTTTTTCTACAACCACTGATAAAAGATTTGAAAGATTTGTGGTCAACAGGGGTGAGGACATATGATTGTTCAACGAAAACAAACTTTACAATGCGAGTGATGCTTTTGTGGACCATAAGTGACTTTCCTGCATATGGTATGTTGTCTGGGTGGACTACACATGAGAGATTAGCTTGTCCATATTGTAATGGAATGACAGATGTGTTTCAGTTGAAGCATGGTAGGAAGACTAGTCGGTTCGATTGTCACCGTCGATTTCTTCCCATTCACCACCCATACCGAAGAAACAAGAAATTGTTCAGGCACAGAAAGGTTGTCAGAGACACTCCTCCTCCATATTTAACTGGAGTACAAATCGAAGCGCAAATCGATTACTACTGTGCTCTAGAAACAGCTCCTCATGGTGGGAATTGGCATGTTCCCTGTAATATGCTTGATTCTTATGGTGTTCAGCACAATTGGCACAAAAAGAGTATATTTTGGGAATTGCCATATTGGAAAGATCTTCTTTTGCGCCACAACCTCGATGTGATGCATATAGAGAAGAACTTTTTTGAGAACATCATGAACACTATATTGAATGTCCCAGGGAAGACGAAAGACAACGTAACATCAAGGTTGGACTTACCCGATATCTGCTCAAGAAGTGAGCTACATTTAAAAAGCAATGGGCAAGTTCCAGTTCCAATATTCAGATTGTCATCAGAAAAAAAGTATGCGTTGTTCAACTGGGTGGCTTCAGAAGTGAAGTTCCCTGATGGGTATGTTTCAAATCTCTCAAGATGTGTTGAGAAAGGGAAAAATTTCTCTGGGATGAAGAGCCATGATTGTCATGTCTTTATGCAGCGACTACTTCCCTTTGCGTTTGCGGAGCTACTACCGGCAAAAGTACATGAAGCACTTTCAGGTAATTAATTAATATAATACGATGACATGATTAATTTATATATATATATATATATATATATATATACTAATGTGGATAATTTTTTGTTTTCGTATATATATAAGGAATTGGAGCATTTTTTAGGGATCTGAGCACCCGCACTCTTAAAGTGGAAGTTGTCCAACAACTTCATGAAAACATCCCGTCTTAATCTGCAACTTGGAGAAAATATTCCCGCCAACTTTTTTCTACGTCATGGAACACCTAGTTGTCCACCTCCCGTATGAGGCATTACTTCGTGGACCCGTGCATTATGGATGGATGTATCAGTATGAAAGGGCCATGAAAACTTTGAAAGGAAAAGCCAAAAACCTAGCAAGAGTTGAAGGTTCTATTGTTGCAGAAAGTTTGACGGAAGAAACATCACATTTCACTTTGTACTACTTTGCACCGAAAGTACGTACAAGGAAACGAGCTCCAAGAAGATATGATGATGGTGGTGTCGTGCCGACATATATGGAAGACAATGTTCCAGACATCTTTTGTCAAATTGGGCGATTGGGTGGGAAATTGAAAGAGGTTTGGTGGTCGAGTGATGAAGACGTCCATAGTGCACACCTTTATATTCTTCTTAATTGCGAGCATCCATTGATTGCTAATTTTTAAAGATAAATATATAAACATACAAACTTATATATATATATATATATATTCAATATTAAATATATAACATAACATATATGATTTTACAGTCAATTTGAGACTCAACTCGAGGAAGCAATACCTGGTATATCGACAACTGAGTTAGACAAAAGGAAAGATCAACACTTTATCAAGTGGTTGAGGAAACATGTATTTATTTATTACTTAAATTGTATACATACATTACCACAAAGTAAGTCTAATGTCTAATGTCTAATTATTTTACTTTTTGTTGCAGGTTGATTATGACCATCCTGAGTATCCCGCATGGTTTCGCGAATTACTTCAAGGTCCAGTTGCAAATGTCACTACATTGTCGATGTATTTCACCTGAGGATATACTTTTCATACCTATGACTATGGTAGACACCGGGCGACAAGTAATTATGGAATATGTGTGAAAGGCGAAACAGATTTCTACGGGATCTTGCAGGAGATTTATGAAGTTCAATTCCCGGGTATGGGTTTGAAATGCGTTATCTTCAAGTGTGAGTGGTACGACCCCGTCGTAAACAGAGGTGTTCAGATTAACAAGAACGGTGTAGTTGATGTCAATGGTGGACAAATGTACACCAAATTCTTTTTTTTTTTTAATATCCAGGTTTCCAGTATTAATTAGTTTTTACATATTGATCTTTATTTTCGTTGATACAACAAGTTCGAGCCTTTCATATTAGCTTCCCAAGCAGATCAAGTTTGCTTCATTCCATACCCTCGGATTACTACCTCGGGAATAAACTGGTTAGCTGTTATCAAAGTTACACCTCGAGGACGAATAATCGCTGGAGAAGAACCACCATTACAAGAAGAAAACACCAATGAGATCGAGGAAGCTGAAGCAGAAATTGNTACCCTCGGATTACTACCTCGGGAATAAACTGGTTAGCTGTTATCAAAGTTACACCTCGAGGACGAATAATCGCTGGAGAAGAACCACCATTACAAGAAGAAAACACCAATGAGATCGAGGAAGCTGAAGCAGAAATTGATGAGTTCCTACTCATTGATCCGCATAATCGTCAATACGAAGATGTTCCTGATCACTCAATGGACGAAGGTGTAGACGAATGTATCCGAATGAATTATGTATGTTTATAAGTTTGTTTAATCACAAAATCAATATGGATTATATATGTTTTAAGTTTGTTTAATCACAAAATCAATTTGCATTTGGGGTTTGGGGTTTATGTGTAGAAGAGGTTAGGAGTTTGGTTGTAGAAGAGGTTATAAGTTAAGGAAGTTGTGGTTTGGGGTTTGGGGTTTCGAGTTTAGGGATTTATAAACCCTTTCCTTGTAAAGCCCTAGTAATAGACAACACGGGCATAGCAATTTCCTCGTAATGTTCTAGTAAGGTGTTACTAGGGCTTTACGAAGAAAAAAACGCGGACATAGCTATTCCTCGTAAAGGGTTTTCCTCGTAAAGTCCTAGTACAGTCATTACGAGGACCTTACGAGGAAATAAAAACACGGGCATAGCTATTTCCTCGTAAGGTCCTAGTAACATTACTAGGGATTTACGATGAAACAAAATTCCTTATATATACTCGAGCAATCCGGTTTCTCATTTGCTAGTAACCTTCTCTCTAAATCCTCTAAAGGTTCTCTCTAATTCGTAGTTAGGTGATTAGATTAGGGAATTTAGATTAGGTGGTTAGTTTAGGGAATTTAGATTAGGTGGTTAGTTTAGGTAATTTAGATTAGGTGGTTAGTTTAGGTAATTTAGATTAGGTTGGTTTACTTTTATTTAGTGTTTTTTTAAATTATACGGGGAATTATGTTTTGATTTTTTTTTTTTTAAAATATAGATGCCTAGACAGAGCAAGCTTGCTAAGGCTGCTAGTAAGAGGACGTCGTCTCTCGAGGGGAGTCACTACGGAGATATGTTTGGGCGTCAGGATGCTCCGGGTTCATCTTCGTCAGCTCCCGGTTCATATTCGATTCCCAAGACTCAGGGAGCTTCTACGGCGTCCCGCAACCACCTTCTCCTCCACCACCTCCTCCTCCTCCTCCTTCTCCTCCACCGGTCGGGGTTCATCCCGATTTGCAGGTGCTGCCGAATGCACCCTTTGCGGTGTACACGGTGGAGGATATTTTGGCCCTTCCAGGCAGAGAAGGGCTGGCAGAGTTAGATCCTATCCGACGGGAAGGCCAAAACGTATTATGGTATATTTTAATTTTTAAATTTTTTTTTTAATTTATTTCTTAATTAACAAAATATTTAGAAATTAATCTAATTAATGATAATTAATGATTTATTTTGTGCCTTTCCAGGTTTGGTCTTGACAATTGTGTCGGATCTAGCGTCACGGATTGTATCAAGGGATACTTTCCCGATCCAGCTCCAAACTGGAAGATGACGGCGAGCCACACAAAAAAGACGTGGTTCAAATCGTTCGCTGAAAGTTTAATTCGTTAATTTATTTTTAATTATTAAAAATTATTAATATTATTGAACTAATCCGTCTTTTATTTTTTTTTGGTTACCGCAAAAGTATCTTTGGTCTATTGGGATTCACCAGCGGGTGAAGAAGGAGTTTGAGGCCAAGGCAAAAGCACGATTGCTCGACATGGTCTACAACTGGAAGAGCGACTATCAGGTATAGATTTATAAATTATAATATATATATAGTTTTAAAAATATTATATATTGACTTTAATTCTAATTTTTTTTTAAATCAGGTAGATGGTTACGAGGCCGGGAAACCCGATTGCCTCACAACCACGGTGTGGGATGGCCTCATCAGCTATTGGGGGTTGCCGGACTCGGTCAGAACCTCCAACACAAACTCCGGGAACCGCATGACCAAAGACGAGCATGGCAACACAAAGGTGCTTCACACCACGGGTCGAAAACCTCACGGGGGAGTTCGTCTAGACATGGTAAGATGATTTTTAATAACTATTAAATTTTATTTAATTTATTTGAATATTCCAAATTAATATTTAATTTTATAAATTAATTTTAGGCTAAGGAGACATGAGTTCTTCCATCTCTGAAAGACTTTTACGAGAGGACCCACCGGAACAAGGCTGGGC
The DNA here is from genome assembly GCA_932364175.1 of Eruca vesicaria subsp. sativa. Lineage (NCBI taxonomy): Eukaryota > Viridiplantae > Streptophyta > Magnoliopsida > Brassicales > Brassicaceae > Eruca > Eruca vesicaria. The sequence continues at coordinate 183,753 of CAKOAT010271821.1, read as the reverse complement.
AGTTTGTAGATCCTGCTTCCGAGCGGATCTACAACGAGCTTGTTGCATGAGTTGACGAACGCCAGACCCAGCTGACTTAGCAGACTGGGACTCCAGTCATATTATCCACTGTTGACGTGGATAAGATTTACGAGGAGGTAAATAATTTGTTTTACTATTAATTTTTAATATTTTTAAAAAGAAATTTCTTAATGTTATTAATATTTTTATTTACAGGTCGCCCCTAGGAAAAAGGGGCGTATCATCGGGATTGGTTCGGTTAACGATGTCCCTGCAGCGACATCGTCTTATCATCAGGAGCAGCACGATGTCAATGCTTAGCTGCGCTCGGAGTTGCAAGCGACGCAGTCTCATGTGAGTTCGCTCACCGAGCATGTGACTTCTCTCACCGATGTCCTCGACATTATGGCGGTTGGAAACCCGCATTTGCAGGAGATGTTGCGTCAGAGACGGGAACGTGGAGGGATTCCAACCCAACAACATCCACCATCACAGTCACAGCCGGCAACCAACTATGGAGAGGATTTGCCGAGCCAGGACGACGAGTTCGTTCAGCAATTTCACGACCAACATCCGTAGTTTTTTTTATTTTTAATTGTATATTATGAATTTAAAAACTTTTTGTATATTATTTAGTTATTTAGAAAATATTTTATTTTTTCTTTTTATTTATAATATGATTTTTTTATTTTTAAAAAATAAAATAATTATTTATAATTAATTTTTTTTAATACATAAAAAACATTTCGAAGCAAAATCCTCGTAAAGGTTTCCAAATAATGTCCTCGTAACTGGTTCTAGTAAGTTCCTCGTAATCTATTACTACGACCTTACGAGGAAAAGCTTACTACGAGCTTATGAGGAAAGCCTACGAGTACTTTACGAGGAAAAGCTAACCACGCCTTTACGAAGAAACGTTTCCTCGTAAATTCGCTAGGACTTTACGAGGAAAATGGATTTACGATGAACGTGTTTCGAGGAAACGCGTTTCCTCGTTAATTCCTAGTAAATGGCCATTTACTAAGAAGTAACGAGGAAAACCCGTCCTATTAATGGACGAGTTTTCTTGTAGTGTATTGATCTATTTATTTACAGTGTGAATACTGATACATAGAAATTTATTATTTTATTATAAAATATAATAAATATTAAATATATATTTTTAACAACTTAAACATATATTTAAATATCATTACTATTTTGAACAAAGCTAATACATCAATAACAAAATTAACTAATTTGAAAACTATTATGTCATTATGATTGTTGTATTCGACAAAGTATTATTATTCAACCTTTTGTAATTTTTTTGGTCTTGAAAACTTCATAGAAGTTATGAGTCTTCAAAGTATTCAACATATTTATTTCAAAATATTTTTGTATCAAATAATTCATAATTAAATTTATTAATTATCATTTGTATTGTTTCCAAAAGGCGTGACCAAAAATTTATGATTGTTCAAACATAACTAGATCATCTTTCAATTTATAACATGTTACTTTTAAGATGTCTTTATCAATGAGTATTAAAAAATAGTTTAACTTATTTAAGAAAAAAGTACAAGTACACTCATATAAACATATATATATATATATTTTTTTTTTTTTGTCTGATATGTTATTTAAACTTAATTTTTTTTTTTGAAAGGAAACACTTTTACAATATTATTAGTATTCTTAAAGAATGTATCTCTCCAACAGAAAAAAAAAATCTTTGAATAAAAAAATATATATGTTCATATAAAATAAAATAAAAATTTGATTAAACAGAGATAAAAGTGAGAATAATATAAACAAATACTAGTAAATTATTCAGTTGTTACTTGAAAAAACACACCATAACTTAAGAGTTATAACCAATCGGTAAAGGCACACACAATGAAGTTTATATACATGTTTTCGTACAAAGAATTCTCGACAAAACTGTAAAGCAAGTTTCCCCGCCAAAACCGCAAACCAAGTTCTCTCACAAAACAACAAAATGAATTTTCTCACGAAAAAAAAAGTTTATTGCCAAAACCACAAACAATGTTTTTTCCGCAAAAACGCGTTTTTTCTTCAGAACTCAAAATATTAGCTTTTCAACTAAAACCACAAATAGTATTTTTCTCGTCAAGCCAACAAAAACAAATTTAACCACCAAAAACTGCATAAAAATATTTATTCTTCAAAACCGACAAAAAGTAGTTTCTCGATAAAACCACAAAATCGATTTTTTCATAAGTCCGCAAAAAATTCAAAAATAATTGTTTGCTAAAATCGCTAAAAAGATATCATACCGAAACTAGTTTTTTGGCTAAATAAAATCTCATAAAAATATTATAAAAAAAAACTTTTAAAAGGTGAAAAGGTTCAGCCATATTTTACATATTTTGATGGGCTCTAAAGGAGTTACAGTTCATTTAAGGTTGAGCTTAAATTAAATAGGGACTGGACTTGGTTTCAAAACCTTATACATCACTAGTGCTATTAGATATTAATCAATTGTATCTTTCCTAAATATTAGTAAGCATGAAAAACTTGATAATCAATCAATTTCTCCTTTATGTTTGGTTTCAAAAGAATGTCGAACTGAATGAAATATATAACTTGAGACAATTGGAACATTTTCCAAAATAGAACAAAAATTCACCATCTTTGTCCACTTAGTATAAAATCAACCTTTGTTTGTTCCTATATTATAATAGTTTTCATAATCTCAAAATTAGTCTTTGATTAATCAAATAAAATACAATTTCTATTTACATTAAAATTTTAAAAAATCAAAATAAAATAAAAAGAAATAAAATTAAAAATAATTTTTGAATAAGGAAATAAATTTTAATTTAAAATATAAGGAACGCAATTTAATTAAAAATTATTTCTTCTTAATTAAAAATAAAATAATATTTATTTAAAATTTTAATAAAAATTATAAAAAGAAAAGGAAATAATATTTTAAAAAATAAAATAAAAGGAAATATATTTTTAAATTTGAATTAAAGTAAAAGGAAATAATAATTTAAAAATAAAACTATTGAGAAATATGGTTCTGTGAAGAAGAAGAGGTTAATTTAATTTTTTTTCTTTAATGTTTTTACAAGAAATCTCTACACATTTTAGGAAGTAAAAAAAATTACAAATATTTTTAGAATATTTTCATAACTAAACTTCTCATATTTTCAAAAATTTGATTTTTTTCTTATCTGTTGTATGTAGCTTCTACACTGTGTTGAAGCATATACCTATTCCGTAAGTAGAGTCTACCTTATGTAACCTTTTGAGTTGTGTATGGATTTCATATTCTTAAAAACTTAGAAATTCTCATAAAAGTAGAAGCTGTATTCAGAATAAATATAGGTACCTTTGGAATGTGTAGGTTTTGCATTATTTAGAATTCTATTTAAAAGTAGATTATTGATTATAGAGAAAGTAGAATAACTTATTTAACATGCAATTCAATTTTCTACCATGCCATTTTTTGTAGAAGATGAAATCTTCCTTTCTTAAAACATAATTTAAAATTTAAGTTTAACAAAATTTTCAACGCATAAAATACCAGTTTGTGTATACGGGTATTTCATCAATTATACTTCTATTTTTATAATTTTTTTGATTCATAAAACTATTTATTTCATTAATTTTGATAACCCAATATACTACTTTGAATATAACCTAAAAACTTGAATAAACTAAAAAAAATATTTAAAATTTATTTTTATGTGAAGTTTACATTTTCAATTAACTTTTAGGCTCATTTTAGTGAATATACAAATATAAGTTGGTACTTGCAGATGTGTGCATGATTTTTATATATTTGCAAATCTGGTAACAGAAAGTGTATAAAATTACATTTATGTCCCTATTATTTGTTTTGTTTGATAGCTACTAAAAAGAGTCATAGTTGTGTTAGATAAAATATCCATTTTTTTTTGGAACACAAATTTCATTAAAACCATAACAGTTAGGTGTTTATCACACCAGATACAAGGCATAAAAGAAGTTACAGAAAAAGGCATAAAAGAAGGCCTAAAATATATTTGATAGGTGGAAATGGAATGCATGTTATACTAAGTGTGTGAAAGGATAAAAGAAGTTACAGAAAAAGGTGAACTCTACTAATAACCGGAAAATCAAAGTTATATTCAGAGTGTTTGTTCAAACTGCAATTTCTAATTCGAAAAAACGAGACTAGATGATGTAATTATATATGCAACTTAGATGCAAACAAGTTGATTGTTGGCTTTAAAAGCTCAATTGTGACCCACCTCATCTAAGTTCTAGTCCTTAAATAAGTTGTCTTTACGCCAGTTTACAAAAAATTGTATACAACACGAATCTTTTGCAGTTTTTTTTAGAAAGAAATCAAATATTTGGTAGTTTCTTTGGGAAATATTAAAATTAAAAGATTGAGGCTAAAGTCGTAACCTCAAAACATAATGGTTCGAACAGGAAAAGAAACACACATTCATCATTCAGGGGATACACATTACTTAACTTTTTAGGATGAAAATGATTATCAAAGTTACAACAATAAAACCACACATATAAATTATCTCGAACTAACACATGATATGGCTATGAAGTAATATTACAAAATTATAATATAAATCTGGTTAAATGTATATAAAAGATGGGTTTGTTTTCATCCTTTAAATGTATGTTTTTAATCGAGTAATTTGGTACCTTTTTACGTGTGTAATATTCATGATATAAATATGAAATAACTGGTTATTTGATGTGATATCCGGTGTTTTTAAATTATAACCTTGTTATATGTGGTTGATTAAACTATTTGAACTAAGTTGCATATGAAAAAGATTTCATACTATATCCTGATAAATAAAAGATAATCCGATGAAACTAAAAATTATATATTTTTATAGTCATAATTTTATACATTAACTTGTTAATATTACCGGATACACGGTACACCATTTGGTTAAAAATATATAAGACGAGTTTGTAGTCTTCATGTAAATCTATGTATTTATTCGTGTGACTTGGTACATTAAGAGAAGACATCTTCTGTCGAGAAAAAGTTAATCCGGTGAACTGAAATTTAATTAGCAAAGTGAATTATATTAAGAGAAGTCAGATAAATAACTAATAATAACTAGTTTTTCAGTCTTGGGTTAACATTGTGTTATTACAATAGCTACAATACTTTAAATGCATAATATAACCGGATAATACATAGCTAATCCAGATAAAATATAATTATTACATTTATGAATTCACATGATAACCACATAATACATAGATTATCCTGATTATGATGTTGACAGCCAAAAAGGACTTTTATATTTTTATTGCATAATATAATCGGATATACATCATAAAGTCAAATTGATTTTTATCTTCATGTGAATGTTAACCGAATATTATAAATTTAATCCGGATACAACTTGTAATATCATGCACGCTTCTTACTCTATTTAGTGTTTGATCTGATTGATCCTAGAAATTTCTGAAAGAAAATAATTTTTGTTTCAATTTTTTTTTTGTGGAAGATTAAGAGTTGATCACCGGCGTTCAAAATTAAAAAACCATAGATTTTCGAGATCATCAAAGAAAAATTTTTAGTACTTAAATGGAGGGGTTACATTTTTATATGAGAGCTTCACATGGAATAATAATTGACTGAATCGTTGCCGTAGCCATAAATTCCGGTGGAATTTCTGGTGGATTCAGTCAAATCAAAAAAATCGCAAAGATAACTTTACTTAGAAGAATATGAATTTAATTAAAAAACTATATATTCTAACTAGAAAAGTCAGAAGAGAAGAAAAGAACAAAATCAAAATGGAATAATACTTTATCGAAAAGAGCTGTGAGAAGATGAAGATGAAGAAGAACGCGACAAAGAACTTCCATTTGAAAGCCCTGCTAACCCTAAGGTAATGAATTCCTCTTATTACATGCTTTTTGTGAATCAGTTTCTGTCTGTTATTGAATTTTGAACTGTTTCTGTGAAGATCCACTATCAGACAACTGGACCTGAGATTTGGAAAGGCACTGGTGGTAAAATAGATGGCTTTGTTTCAGGGATTGGTACTGGTGGTACCATAACAGGTGCATGGAAGTATCTCAAGGAATAGAACCCAAACGTGAAGGTAAAGAACTTCATTAGGCTTTCTTATCACATTCTTGCGTCTAAACTATACCGATGGCTTCTTTTTCTCTCTTATATTCAGATGTATGGAGTGGAGCCAGTTGAAAGTGCCATTCTTTCTGGTGGCAAGCCAGCTGGTTTTCTATCCACTCTCTCTATTTATTACTAGATGATTGTCTGACCCAAGTGAAGGATTTGCAATACTTTACTCACTTTATGGTAAGATCGATTTTGTAATATGGGTTCTTATCTTTGAAATTTTTTTTTTTAAGTTTGAAAAGGATATTTTCTTGTCATAGTGTTATGATAAATAAAGTTGTGCCATAGAAAATTAAACCATGTATGAATGGAGAATCATATTATAACACAAAAATATGAATGTAAACAACGCATACGGTGCCAACTACACCATTGCATTTAGTTATTTACCCTTTTCATTAAGACCCGTGCCTCTACGTTTTTTAACACTTTCTATTTTCAGAGTTTTTGTGCTCCTTTACATTTGAATGCAATATTATTTCGATCAACTAAAGATTATGTTGGGAGACAAATATGTTTTTGTTCTTCGTAAGTTCGCACTTTGTTTACTTATGATATATTTGCTAATTAAACAAAACATTTCGTATTTACATTCTTTGCAATTTGCAAACATGTCAATCATAGTCTCGTAGACTTGCCTCAACTTACTGTATTGTAACCATAATCTATACGACTCTAAACATTGAGCATTTTATAATTGTAAATTGGACCATTTTTCAAAGCATTATTTACATATCAAAAAGTATTAAAAGGAGGTTTTGGTAACAAGTATTAAACAAGTTTTGAAATTATTGACCCAAAACACATATTATTTTTAGGTTTTATATTTTTTTTTTTATTTTGAGCCTTGATTTCAAAACTCAGGGTATTTTAACTTTTTAAATTTTTAAATTTATATTCGTCAGATTAGAGATTTTGGTTATGGAATCCATAGCTATGTTTTAAAAGTTTAAGGATATTTTCAGAGGTTATGAAATGATTAGTTTATATTTATAATGATTGGGGATTAGATTTAAAAAAAACCGAATATTATAGGACATAAAGGATATTCACTAATATTTATTTATTACTATTTCAACCAGTTATTTAAATACATGTGTTGGTAACAAAATATAGACTATTATGCAAGTTGAGTCAAAAAGCTCAACCCGTGAAAGTTTATATACTAGATTATCATTTTCTTTAAACAAAAAAAAGAAGATTCATTTTTCAAGTTCAAATGACTATCTTTTCTTATATGTATAATTATGGTGGTCACACAAATTTCTATGTCTTTGTTATAAATTTATATTTTTGATATAGCCATGCATACAATTTGGTTCATATTGTGTCTTTGAAACTTGAAAAAGAAAAAAAAGTTAAGATGGCAAATTTTTTTTTCTACAATGGTTATAAACAATAAATAACAACTTGAGTTAAATATGTACATGGTTTTTGACATAAGTTCATAATAAAAACATGTCTACTAAAATGATTTTGTTGTTTGTTATGTGACAAGAAGTGTTTTAAAAATGGAACCGGCTGGTTGGATCATGACGCTCTTTCTTCTAAACAATTTTGAGTTGTGCTAAAAACCAATAGATTCGGTTTAAGAACCCCACTCACTAAAACCGATGGTCCAGTTTGATATTAAGCACTGATTTATTTTTCAAATTCAAGTTAAAAAATGCAAATTTTAAAACAACTTTCATAAAAACCTGTATTATTTTAAATATCTATTTAATAAACTATTTTTCATTATATTTTATATTATTTTTTAAGTTTTCATTTTATTTCCAGATCATTTTAGCTTCAAACAATGGTAAAAATTCTTATAAAATATTTTTATAGTTATACCAATATATATAAATACTTAACTTAAAATTGAATTAAATTTACAACCCAATTGGACCGGTGTGAAGATTGACCTAGCTGCAATGTCAAGTCAATGTCCGATTTGGTATTCAAAACATTGATGGAAAGGCTAAATTAATATCATCCACTTTATAAATAAATAGAATAAATAAAATTTATTCATAAAACAAAATATATACAATTTTAAATTTATATAATATTATTTTAAATTTAAATTAAAGTCAATTTATTATATATATTTAATTTTCAGATTTTGATAGTGATTATTTTGTGCCAATATTCTGAAGATAAAATATAAAATCACAGATTAAAATATTACAGTAATTATTAGAGTGGTCTAGTGAAATGCCCAAAACTGAGCATCAAATTGGTGGTTTGTCCATGATGGGACATTAATGGTCCAAACCATACAATTACGCCTGGAAATGCCTAAAATGCACTTCTTTAGCTGACACATTGTACAGAGAAATCAGACCTATTGCTACCTACTTCATTTTTGTCCACATGTTTATTAGATTTTTTTAAAGTTAAAAATATTATCAAATAATAATATTTTCAAAATATAATATAAAAAATTATAATAGATAAAATAATTTAACATTTAACATAATTGAAAACATAAATTACAAATTGATTGCAAGATTTAAAAATCTCTAAAATCTACAATTTGTTATAAATTCGATATTAGTGTTAAATTATTTTTTAACGGTCAACTCATTTGTTAACTGATACATGTTTTGTTACCTGATAAATTTACTCAGTTCGAGAGAGAAATTGAAACTTTGACAATATTTATTTGTTAACATATAATACCTAACGCATGTATTGACATCTACAAATTTGTTAACAACTAACACCTCTGTTAACAATTATGGTACATGTATTTGTTACAGCTAAGACATTTGGTAACATCTACAAAATTTATTAACAGTTAATACCTCAGTTAGTACAACTGGTAAATGTATTTGAACAGTTAACACCACATTATTTTCTATATATATATTATTAACAATACATCTGTTAATGTTACATATAGCAAATAATAATTTGAAATCTCAAGATAAAAAATATTTCATCAGATAAAAAAAAGAACAAAAAAAAATAGAAGAGAATATGACAAAAAAAAGGATGATGAGAGAATTTGAAGGTGATATCGAAGGAAAGAGAGAGTGTCAGGAGAGAGAGAGAGAGAGAGTGGTGAAAGAGAGTCAGAAGGATATTCTGGTCATTATATTTGATTCAGTCACATCGTGTGTATTTCTCTAATTATGAGTCCTAAAAGGATATCTCAGCAAATAATCTCTAATTATTATGTAAGTTATTTATACCAAAATAAAATGAAGGTTCTGCTAAAAAAAATCTGGAAAATCTATATTTTGTAAAAAAATTGTTAATTATTAGTATTACTTATGAAACTCTTACTTGCATTAACTACAATAATTTTTTCAATCATTATCTTTTTCGATTTATTAACATTCTATTTCATCTAATTTTAATTATAAGTTTAACTATACAATATGTTATATATATAAACAATATGATTGGAAATTTTGTATAAGAGACTAGCCATGCGTAAGCGCTGCCTAAAGATCTAGTTATTATAATACTTACTTAAATTCATTTTTGTATAATTGTGAAAACTTCTATTTTTTATTGACGCTTATAATATTTTGTGTTAAATATTTACAATTTTATTGATATATAATATAGTAAAAATATTATTTTTATTTTTATTCTATTTTCAAATTTTAGGGTTATATTTTATATTTCTGAATATAAGCCCACTAACATCTTAGAACGTTAAATATATTAATTGTTGAACATTATAAGAGTGAATTAGTAGAAATTGTAAAAAAATATTTTAGACATGTTATGTTCTCACTTCTAATACATGTTTTAAATTTGAAATCATAATTTAGATATGTTATATAATATTTAAATTTAATTAAAAGTTTATTAAGTTTAAAGTCTATTTTATTTCTGTAAATAAAAACCTGTAATTTAGAAGATTTTGTGGATTTATATTTTAAAATTTTATAATATATATATATATATATATATTTTACTGCATAGTTAATAAGACATCTTCTGATATCTTTTTTTAAGATGATAATTTCGAAAAAATTGAAATGTTTAGCACGTAAAATAGTTTAGAAAAAATGGTATATGCCTCAGTTTATATGTTAACACCATTAGAATATATGGTATGTTTTAAACATGCGTTCAAATAAAACTATGTAAACCTATTACAAATACTAGGGCTTTTCTCCGCAATACGCGCATATAAGTGAATAAATAGTTTAGATTAAGATCATAATTTCCAATGCTATTTTGGATTAAGAACACTGTATTTTGAAAAAAAATATGAAAAACTTGGTGATTATTAATTGTTTGCAATTTTTTTTAAAATAAAAAATAGCTTAAATGATAATAAATAATGTAAAGAAAGAGATACTGTATTTTGAAGAAGAGAAGAGAAGTAGGGGTGATGTGGAACATATGAGAGAAATAGTCTGAAAATAATAAAGATTAGGTTAGTTAACTCAAATTGAAGAAGATATCAAGACATCTTATTTTAAATAAAAAAGATATATACCTGGCATAACTAGGTAGATACTATGTATAAGTCATTTTTTATGTGACTGTACCTTCTTTTGATTGATATGTTGGGTATTGTAAATCTATTGAATGAAATTATTTATGAGAAGACCATTTTAAAAAGTGAGAATGAAATTTTAACATTTGGCTAAACATACCTTTGTGGGGAGATAGGCCTTTGCATATTTCTTTGTAGACTATGTTGTTCATCGCGCAGATTGTATCTTTTAAATTTATTTTATATTTAGATTATTTGTCGGTTTTGTTTTCTTTTACTTTCCTTCTTGTTTTTCCAATGTTTGTTTTGCTTAATTTAACTTTATATGCTCTTTTTTTTTTGAGAATTTAACTTTACATGTTTATAATATTTCATTTTTGGGTTGTAGATGGAGAATTGTAATTTATTGAGGTTTTGTGTATGTGACAAACTTTTTTGGAATATTAAAATAATGTATATATAATACGATTAACACATTAAAGAAGAGAAAGATATTTAGGCACATTTACACATGTTTTATATGCATAATTTTAAACATTATATATGTATATATTATAAGTATGAAACATGTAAATGTTTTCTAAAGCTAAATACTTGTTCTGAGTTTACATAACTTATAGAAGTTTTAACTCTTTTAATTTAAATGCAAATCATAGAAAATATTAGTATAAAAAAAAATCAGTATAGATGAGTTGTTGGGCTTTTAAATCAACAATGAAAAATTACATGAAGGTCAGATAACAACAACTTTATGAAAAATTGGAGAAACTTTGCGAGACAAAGATTTTACATGAAGGTCTTATAACACTTCTTCGCCTTTACACACGTATTTTTTTACACTGCTATGGGAATAAGGAACTCTATTCATTTAGTTTCGGAATAGACCAACTTCATTCATCTACATTATATTTTATCTATCATTCATATCTTGCAATTTTAATGTATGTGCAGATTTCCTTGAGAAAAAGCACGCATAGAACCTATTACTTTTTCTAATGTAAAATATTATGCTCCTTGTTTGGTTAGTTCCACAAACTAATCTTTTTGGATCAGTTTACTAAAGTATGGATACTGCTGTGAGAAAATAGTATAAACCCTTCTTCTATCAACAACAAGTATTGACTTATTTATGCGAAGTTTCTATTCTAAATTATTTTAGAGGACGAAGAAAGCACCATTTCTGTTGACATAATTTCTACAACATATTATCTTAGATTCACCTCATCATACCCACCATTTTACCATTTCTGATTACATAAATTTACATGAGCTTCTTCATCCTCTCCGGTTATTTTCTTTTATTTATAACTACACTATAAAGTTATAAATTGTATATATTATGTAAATATAAATATTAAGTAAATATATAATATACTAAAATAATGATAATAATTAAATAAATAATATAAACGTGAAAATGGACACTTATTATCAAACATCTATCTTAAAATGTAAATTATAGATATTATGTAAAATAAAGTATAAGAATTGGAAATGCACAATATAAGGAAAAATAAATAATAAGTAAGTACAAAATTTAAAAATCTAAATATAATATTTAAAATTCACATTTAAATATTTAAATATATAATATACAAAATAATAATAAATAAATACCAATTTAAAAAATGGGAGAGGTACGTTAACCATTAAACATTTATTTTAAAGTGTATGACATAGATATTAAGTAAATAAAGTACAAAAAATGGAAATACATAGAATAAGAAAAAATAAAAAATAAGTAAGTACATAATTTAAAAATGTAAATATTACATTAAAAGTTCAACATATATCTTAAAATGTAAAAAAAAAAAATTACGAAATATAAAGTATAAGAAAAAAAAATACACAATTTAAGGAAAAATAAATAATAATTAAATATATAATTGTAAAAACTGAATATTACATTAAAAATTATATTAAATTTTTAAAATAAATAAATAAGTAATATAAAATATAAAAAGTTGAAATCCTATATTAAACAAAAAAAGAAAAACGTATAATTTTACATCAAACAATTCCCTATAAAATTCATTATTTCATCGACATCAACCTCACATCCATCAATGGAGACTTCAAAGAACTTCAGAAAAAAAACAATGGTTCCACCATCAACTTTTGCCGTCCCAAAAACGTTTAATGACTTCTAAGGAGATTTTTGTGATAATGTTATGTATAATATTTTTAAATGACTTCAAAATTATATTCTCCCAACATTATATAAAATATATTAAATGTTTTGTATAATATTTTTAATTAAATAACTTTATTTGGCTAATAGTAATGTTATGCTTAAATTTTAGTTTTTAAAAAGCTTCGAATATAGTTTAAAGACCATAATCGATGATGAATATAATTTCTTAAATTATATTACTATTTAAAACTTCATTTTTTTAAAAAAATATAGTGGGTCATAAATATCAATGATGGAGTTGGTGAATATAAGCATGAAGACGAAAATATAAATATTTAATTTTCAAGTAATAAATTCAGCTTTTTCCGTTATCAATATATAATATCTTACATTGTTTTTTAAATTATAGATAAATTATAAAAAAATAATCTTCCAAACTTAAAATATTATATTATATATGTAATTTTTTTAAATAAAAATATTTTAAGAATTTAAAAAAAAATTAAAACAATAAATGGTTATTTGCATATAATGATTAATATAGACATTATACTATCATTTGACATGTATTAGATACGTTTTGATATATCATTATTTTCTATTTTTTTGGAAAAATAATAAATGGTTAAGCATCAATATCGTTTAGGTTAAGCATACAAACAACACAAATTCAAAGATCACAAAAAATATTCACATAAACATTACAATACAGTAATTTAATCTCAATAACATACCATTCAAATTATAATGTTTTTTTTGAACACTCAAAATGCAATGTTCAAAAGAAAAGTTATATACTTAATATTTTTGAAATCCAAGATGTTCAGCGCGTAATGTGGATTAATTCCTAGTATTAATTGAAAGTTTAAGTTTAAATGTTTGGGAGGAAATGAGAGAGAAAATAAAATATAAATTATTTGTGTGTACAAAAATGATATAATAAGAAATCGATGTTGATTTATAGTGCACTTAGAGCTTGGTTTGGTTGTTAATGATGGTTTGTGTGTTGTTGACATTGACAATTTTATGAAAAGTGCTGATGAAGATGGTTAATTAAGTAAAAATACTCTATTTTTTTTTAAATTACACTTTTCGTAAATAATTTGAAATTTTAGGGTGAATAGGTCATACCAGTTTCTTGTTTTTCCAAAAGATTTAGTTTTGTGTTTGATAATAATTTTTATGTTATGTATGAAAGAAGTCCACCTTATTATGTATTACTATGTTACATATTTGGATTGTCGATAGTGTAAATCTTGCAGCTAACAAAACAATATCGTACGTCAAAACATCTCAAACTGTGTATCTAACCAACAGACACCCAGTGATTATGCTTTCCATTTCGTTGATCTTTTCGCAATATCAATTTGTTGCTCCCCAAATTCTGTCATAGTAAGAGACATAGATGCATCTACCATCTGCACAAAGGAAATAAGAAATGTCAGTGTAAAGAACCAATCGGAGTAGCTGAAAATTGATATCACCCATCCAAAGTTGATCACACCATTACCTTTAGCTTTTCTTTAGCAAAAGTTAATTCCTGCTCCAACATTTTCATACGCTCTTTTTGCAAGGAACATGTTTCCTACACAATAAAATTGGTATATTTAGACAACTGTATATAAAATGAGGAGTCAAAAGTTGTACTTTGAACTACCTCCAACGATCCTGATTTTCCAATCAAAATGTCCAATTCACGAGATGACTTTCCAACACTCTCTTTGTACTTGAGTATCCCATCAGCCAGCTTCTGTGACTGTGCAACATGGCGATCACGATCATCTCCGACTTGTTGGAGCTCACTCCGAAGGTTCTTGACTTCAGTCAGCAATGACTCCTTTTTTTAACTGCTTCATCTTGAGTAACTTTATCACAGAGGGAAAGAGAAACAAACTAAGAAACAATTATTTCACTAACAATTTAAGGCATGCAGTAGATGAAGGATATTTACTTGGCTCGATGCTAGTTGATCTTGTAGTGATTTACTGTGACTCCTTAGAGTAGTAAGGTTCTCCAGTATACTTGACTTTTCTTTTTCAGCACGAGTTTGTGCCTCTCGAACTGCTTCAAGACCAGTCTGGAGCTTGGAGTTATATTGTTGCGAACCTGTGCTGTACTCTTGAAGCCTTGTGTTAATATCTTTCATGGGCATCTCCTAGACATCAGAAGAATCCATTTAGCACAACAGCTCAAATACTATGCAAAGAGCTAATAGGAGTTACACAGAATGAAACAAATCTGTTGTACTGTTGGAGAGGGGATTGAACACCCCTCCACAAGGCCCATCGAATAATAGGCTCCAGCCTATTTACGATCGGTCTGATTAGAGCTCGACTGAAAGAAGAGATCAAACCGAAAATCGAGCGACCGGTTTACTCATTTTAAATGCCCAACAAGTTCGAAAGCCCATCGATCTTGGGCCTTTCGAGCTAACTATAGGGCGAACAAAGACGAGAACAGACTCAGTAGTATAAAAGGACGACATAGGTCAAAGAGAAAGAGGATCCGAAAATAGACACAAGAATACTGACGGCAAGATCTTGGGTTTAACGACTGATCGATCTCCCTTGTATTCTCGTCGGAGCTTCTTTAAGAACTCCGACCTTTCTGTTTTCTCAGAATCTCCTTGTAATCACTTTGGTTATCACATACTGATTAATAAAACATCTTCTTAAGTCCCACAAATCGAGTTTAGTTTCCCTTGTTTATCGATCGAACAAACTCAGATTCAACATTTGGCGCCCACCGTGGGGCCTTACGAAGTAGCGTTAACGAAATCAGTATGCCTCCCGACGACTCTCAAACCGACGACGCACCGGCACAGAGACCGGTCGCCGCGATTCCGGCAGCCGACGATATGATGCAGCGCATCATGAACCACCTCCAACGGCAAGAGGAAACCAACAGAGTCATGAACGAGCGATTAACCGCACTTGCTGCTGCTCTCGCCGTGACGGACGGTGATGCTGGAGAAACGGAAACGGCGAGACGTCGACTTCTCTTCACCTCAACGAATCCAACGCCTGCCAGAGCCGGTCCTGCGATTGGTGGCGCAGCTAATGAAACTAACCTCGCCGGTCAAACGAACGACGGACCGGATGCAACCACCAAGTCCCAGATTGACGAGTTGAGAAAATCGATGAAAGATATTCACTCTAAGATACACCATGTCACAACCTCCGCCCCAGAGATCGAACGTGTCCTCGCTACCACGCTAAAGAACCCGTTCACGAAGCGGATTACGGATACCAAAATCAAGAAAATTAACAAGCTCCGTCTCCCGACGTACGCCGGCGAAACAGATCCGACGGACCACGTGACAGCGTTCAATATAGCGATGGGGAGGACGAAGTTCTCTGACGAAGAGAAAGACGCGGGCTTTTGCCATCTTTTCGTCGAAAGCCTCTCCGGACCGGCGCTAACCTGGTTCTCGCGACTGACCGAAGGGTCGATTGACAACTTCCACGACCTGTCGGCGCCGTTTTTGAAACACTACATTATGTTCACTCGCCAAGAAATGACCTCGGCAGACTTGTGGAAGATGTCGCAATCGGCCTCCGAAAGCCTCAAGGATTTCATGGAAAAGTTCAAGAAGGTGGTGACACAGATCGAGATCCCCGGCCAAACAGCCGTCGAAGCTCTACGAAATGTGTATGGATACACTCCAAATTTAGAGACGATCTCTACTCCAATCCCACGATCTCCCTCCAAGACGCCCTACATCGCTCCCAAAACTTTATCCGGCTAGAAGAGGATAAGCGATCGTTCATCAAAAAACAAAACGAGCTAAAGCAAGCGGCCTTGAAGGCAGCCGAAGGTCACCCCGAACCAAGGCAGCATGCATCCTACAGCAAACCGGATAAAAAGAAAGGCCTCGTCAACACCATCCCAGATGAAAAACAGCCGGACCCGGCGTTAGCCGTCCGAGGACAGCGGAGCAACAAATGGACATTGGAAGTTGACGGAAAGAAGCAGGCCGCCCGAACGAATCCGGCCAATAATGCGTACGACGCAGCCAAGTGGTGCGGATACCACAAAGCGTATGTACATGAGACAAAGGAATGCAATCATCTCAAAAACTTCCTCATGACGAGTTTCGTCGAGAAGCACGCTCATCCCGAACCCCCGAAGCAACAGCCCGAGGCGAATACAAAAGGCACAGGAAAGAGCAAAGACAGGAAGGGTAACGACCGCAGCAATTCGGCCGATCGATCTCCCCCAAAGGAAGATATCACCCCTTCGAACGAAGATGAGTCTGGATCTGACGAAGAGAAACCCACATCCCGCCGAAAGATCTTTACAATCAGGACGACTCCCGCGCTCTCCCTGACCGACGATACATCAGCGAGGGAAGGACAATCTGATTCATCTACCTCGGAGAACACGCAGGAAGACGACCTGCGGTTACAACACGATCTGCGTGACTCTCTCAAACGGAAGAACGCGAAAATGAACGTTGAACCTTATCCTGAGAACCTGCAGCGGACGATCGCAACTTCGAAAATCAGAAAACTGAATACGCTAGACGTTCGCCATCGCCTGGACGCTAAGAAACGCGACCTTCGATCAATAATCAACTCACATGTTGACGACTTGCGCAACAAGCTCAATCGATCGGCCGGCGCCAAGAGCAACGAAACAACGGAGGATCTACGTGCGCAATTGAACGATGCCAGATTGAAATGCTCAAACGCGCCCAAGCGGTTAAACGTGATCTTGGGAGGATCACCTCCCCATATCGACTCAGTCCGTTCAGTTAAGCACTTCCGCAGGAGAGCAGTCACTGCACAGAACCGATGCACCATCTGGGAGAACGTCCCTCAGATCACCTTCTTCGCTGAAGACGCCAAAGGAGTTCACATGCCCCATAATGATTCCCTTCTCATCGAGCTCGGGATTGGTGATTGCGAAGTAACTAAAGTCCTCGCCGATACCGGGAGTTCGGTCGACCTCATCTTCAAAGAAACTCTTGAGAAGATGGGGATTGATCTCCGCACAATCAAGCCTTCCGCGCGATCCTTAACAGGATTCAATGGATCATCAGAAACGATGCTCGGCACCATACGACTGCTGGTGCACGCTCATGGCGTAAACAAGAACGTCAAGTTCTCGATAATCGACGTAAAAACTCCATACAACGTGATTCTCGGAACACCGTGGATCCACTCGAAGAAGGCAGTTCCGTCAACCTATCACCAATGCGTCAAGTTCCCCGCGACCTCCTCGTTGCGGAAATAAAGCTTCGCCGATCGCCCTGCCACGTGAATGCCATCACTAGACCAGTTCAAAAAATCGCTCCCTTTAAAGAAGAGATTCTGGAGGTACCCATCGATGGAAACGACCCGAGCAAAAACCGTCCGGATAGGCGCTCAACTGCTGACCGATACGAAAGACATGATCATTTCTTTCTTAAAGGAAAATGCATCAACTTTCGCTTGGACGACCGCCGATATGAAAGGGATAAGCCCTTCCATTACGACTCACGAGCTGAACGTCGACCCAACAATCAAACCAGTTTGACAGAAAATAAGAAAATTGGGACCCGAGCGTTCAAAAGCAGTGAACGAAGAGGTCGACCGATTACTCAGCGCAGGGTCGATCGAAGAAGTCAAGTACCCCGAGTGGTTAGCGAACCCCGTCGTGGTGAAGAAGAAGAACGGGAAATGGCTTGTGTGCGTCGATTTTACCGATCTAAACAAAGCTTGTCCAAGGGATAGCTTCCCACTCCCGCATCTCGATCGCCTAGTCGAGTCAACGGCCGGAAATGAATTCACGATCGGGGAAAAACGGCATTCATCAAGGACGTAGGAACATATTGCTACAAAGTCATGCCCTTCGGACTCAAGAACGCCGGCGCAACCTATCAGCGCCTGGTCAACAGAATGTTTGCCGACCGACTGGAAAATACAATGGAAGTCTACATTGATGACATGATGGTGAAATCCCGCCAAGCGATCGATCACCTCAGTCATCTAGTCGATTATTTTCGCACGCTCAATGAATATGGCATGAAGCTCAATCCGGCTAAGTGCACATTCAGAGTTACATCCGGAGAATTTCTCGGCTACATCGTAACGCAAAGGGGGATCGAGGCTAACCCGAAGCAAATCTCCGCGATCCTAGATCTCCCGAGCCCTAAAAACAGCCGGGAAGTGCAACGGGTAACAGGACAAGTGGCAGCGCTCAACCGATTTATCTCACGATCGACCGACAAGTGCCTACCCTTTTACAATCTGTTGCATGGCAACAAGAGATTCGTCTGGGACGATAAGTGCGAAGAGGCTTTCAACCAACTGAAACACTACCTCACCACGCCGCCCGTACTAGCGAAACCAGAAAAAGGGGACACACTTTACCTCTACATCGCTGTCTCTTCGATAGCCATCAGCAGCGTCCTTATCAAAGAAGATCGCGGCGAACAACAGCCGATATTCTACACGAGCAAAAGGATGAGTGACACCGAAACACGATATTCAACCCTCGAAAAGATGGCCCTCGTAGTCATTACTTCAGCAAGAAAGCTCAGGCCTTATTTTCAATCTCATTCGATCATCGTTTTGACCAATCACCCTTTGCGCACGATAATGCAGAATACAAACCAGTCAGGCCGATTATCCAAGTGGGCAATCGAACTCAGCGAACACGACATTACATACCAAGGCAAGCCGGCCGAAAAATCTCAAGTCCTGGCTGACTTTATAATCGAGCTCCCTCCAGAGCTCGAGCAAGACATCATTCTGCCAACAGGTATCTGGATACTGCACGTCGACGGATCGTCCTCCACAAAGGGCTCTGGCATTGGCATCCAATTACAATCACCAATGGGCGAATTGATACGCTAATCCTTCCGGCTAGATTTCAAAGCGTCTAATAATGAGGCGGAGTATGAATCACTCATTGTCGGACTGCGTCTCGCCAAGGCCGTTGGGGCAAAGCGAGTTCACGCGTACTCTGATTCTCAGCTAGTCGCCAATCAATTCAGCGGAGACTACGACGCAAAAAATGAACGAATGGACGCTTATCTCCGAGTAGTTCAGGATCTCGCCAAGCAATTTGACTCCTTCGAACTAACGAAAATCCCACGCGGAGAAAACGTCTGTGCTGACGCCCTAGCAGCACTCGGTAGTAGCCCCCGCGACCAGATAAGTCGTACTATACCCATCCAGCATATCGATCGGCCGAGTATTCCCTCCCCTTCAGAGGACACCGAAATTATCGCATCGGTCTCCGAGGATATGGCGATTGACGAGGCAAATGTACAACCGCCCGATTGGAGAATTCCTTTCCTCGACTATCTGAGCAATGGAACGCTACCGACAGATAAGTGGGAAGCACGCCGATTGAAAGCCAAGTGTTCGAACTACGTTGTCATGGACGGAAAGCTCTACCGCCGGACAGCCAACAACGTCCTTCTAACATGCATCAACGGTGAGGAGACTCGTCTAGTCATGGCTGAAACCCACGAAGGGGGAGCCGGCAATCACTCTGGTGGACGAAGTCTAGTTCTCAAAATCAAAGGTCTAGGACATTACTGGCCAACAATGATCTCCGACTATGAAGCCTACGCTCGAAAGTGCGATAAGTGTCAACGGCACGCCTGGGACATACATTCACCCACCGAGCTACTGCGAACAACCACAGCACCTTACCCTTTCATGCGGTGGGGGATGGATATCGTCGGATCTCTACCCAATTCCAGGCAACGAAGATTCATCCTCGTCATGACAGATTATTTCACCAAGTGGGTGGAGGCGAAAGCTTTCGTTCAAGTAACAGATAAAGAAGTGCAGAATTTCGTCTCGAAGAACATCATCTGCCGGCACGGGCTCCCATACGAAATAATCACGGAAAACGGTTCGCAGTTCATCTCACACAACTTCCGAGGTTTCTGCGATAGATGGGCGATTCCCCTCAGCACATCGACCCCCCCCCCCCCCGTTACCCACAGGGTAATGGACAGGCAGAAGCAACGAACAAGACGATCATCGATGGGATCAAGAAACGCCTTGATCTCAAAAAAGGACATTGGGCAGACGAGCTCGATGGAGTCCTTTGGTCCCAC
This sequence comes from Eruca vesicaria subsp. sativa, assembly GCA_932364175.1. Classification (NCBI taxonomy): domain Eukaryota; kingdom Viridiplantae; phylum Streptophyta; class Magnoliopsida; order Brassicales; family Brassicaceae; genus Eruca; species Eruca vesicaria. The sequence continues at coordinate 162,974 of CAKOAT010271821.1, read as the reverse complement.
CGAACGACTCCGCGAAGTGCGACGGGTCAAACGCCCTTCTCATTAGCCTATGGAGTTGAAGCAATGGCACCGGCGGAAGTCAACGTCACTAGTCTGTGTCGAGCAAAAATGCCCCAAAACGCCGACCTCAACAAAGATATGATGCTCGACGCCCTCGACGCGATCGAAGAACGACGAGATCAGGCCCTCCTACGCATTCAGAATTATCAACATCTCGCTGAAACCTATTACAACAAGAAAGTGCGAGCACGACCATTGGAGCTCAACGATTTCGTCCTAAGGAAAGTGTTCGAAAACACTAAGGAATGGAAAGCTGGAATACTTGGGGCCAACTGGGAGGGGCTGTACAAGATAATAGAAGTCGTTAAACCCGGGGTCTATCAATTGGAAACATCCTCCAGAGAGCGATTGCCGCGGTCTTGGAATGCCTCGAATCTCCGTAAATATTATTCCTAAGTTCAAACTGGCGATTGAACGCCTAAAAAAAAAAAAAAAAGGAGGCCGAGCGATCGATATCACATTTGTCCCTTCCCCGCAAAGGCAAATGTTCTGTCGCGCGCAAAAAAAAAAAAGGCCGAGCGACCGATATCACATTTGCTCCTTCTCCGGAAAGGCAAATGATCTATCACTCGGCCAAATCGAACTACGAATGGCTTGATCCCTCTCTTTGGGTACGTAGGCAGCCTCTCACGAGGTTCAGCTATAATCCAAACCAAAAACAAAACCTCGATTGGCAGCAACGAGATTTTTGGCGATCATGTTAGGTGAATGACTCCACGTCATCTCAACTCGACTGCAATGGTCGCGAGTATAACGCTCAAGCCCGTCAGCAAGCATTTCTATCATAGCTCGGTTCGCCACCTTGTCAATCACTCCCACGCTCAAGAAAACGGCTCCAACAAACCTCCTACAAAGGTCGACCGATCGACTCATGCCGATCAGTCACTACTCCGATCTGATAATCCCCGCAAAACTGACAGAACAAAAACCCATCACACCTAAGGCCGACCGATCGATTGTCGTTAGCACAAGACGTAACTAACTCGACGCGCAACGTCGTTGCGTGTTCGGATAAACAATGGTCGTCGACACAAACACAGCCGACTTGACCACGAGAGAGTTTCGGCAAAACTCGGCCATCACACAAAGAGGCCGGCCGACCGATTCTCTGACAAGTATTCATAAGGCTGGCCGAGTAATCGTCATTGCCACGAACGTAGCTGGCCTGACGCGTAACTTTGAAGCACGTTTGGATGACCGACCGTCATAAGCACAAACGTAGCAGGCTCAACCGCGAAAGAGTTTCAGCAATGCTCAGCCAACATATTAAGGAGGCCGACCGATCGATCCTCCAGCGGATATATATAAAAAAAACATAAGTAGAAACTTAGGATTTGCTTATGCATACAAAGATCAGAGTCCAAAAGATCACAGCAAAAAGAGCACAAGACCGAGCCAAATCCAGAAAGTACAACATACAAAGGTGCGGAAGAAAACTACGTAAAGAAAAGATAAAAGTAAAGCAACAACAACAACAAACGAGTCAAGCACCAGAGTTGTTCGGAGCGCCAACCGACTGCTGGGCGGAAGCCTCCGTCGGACCATCCTCCACCTCCGCAGGAACATCCTCTCCAGTACCAGCCGCGGTAACCAACGCCACGCTTGAACCCCCCCCCCCCCCCCGGCGGTAACGGCACTCCCAACGCCGACTGACGGGCACAATATGCAGTAACCAAGCGAGGGATAAGAAACCATAACTTCGAATCCCTTTCAAAGAAAGACTCATAATCGCAATGGAAGCCTACGGGTGGAGTCCACGGACGTTGGTCAGAGCGAGGGACGACGAACGTAACGCCGTACGCCCCCTCAACAGCGTAGCAACGCTCTTCTTGGTAGACCATGTAGGCAAAACATTAGCCCAATTCTGCCCCTTTATCTTGGACTGTCGAATCTGACTCAACGGGATATCCGGCAACTGTCCAATCACCCCGTTCATGCGGTAATAGTAAGGAATCGATCGTCGACTCGCCGCAGACCCTGCCGAAGATCGTTCGGCCTCTCCGCGCCCGACTTCGCGCTGATGTGCCTCACCCTCTGCCGCGGGATCACCTACGACGACCGGAGACCGATTCACATCGCTCCCCACCGCACTACCACTTCCTTGACCGGCCTCCTCCGCGCCAATTGAAGACCGTTCGATCTCGCTTGCCTCTGGCAAATTTTCCTCCAAATCCTCCAACCCATTCAACCATCAACCGAACATCGCCTACTCCCATCATCTTGCGAATAGCCGCCGGCATCATCGATTCGACCAAGGCCCGAAGACTGTTCGATCTCGCTCACCTTCTCCAACTCCTCCAACTCATCCATCTCAACATCATCGCTCGAACACTGCCCGCCTCCATCTTCCCGGGAGGAACCACCGACGCCATCGGATCGACCGAGATCCAGATGAGCTTCGTCAGTCGAAGCGCCACGGTGAGCGTCGGTCGCGGAGCTTCGGAGCACGAGATCGGATGGCAGCTCCCCCGACGGGCTCGGAGTCTACCGAACTCCCTTGTCCTTCTCAGTCGACGTGAATCTCCCTTTAGAGTTGCTCATCGATCGAACAACCCGATAGATCTAAAAATCGGTTACCGGCGGCAATAAATTTCCGGCGGCAGCGAAGCAACAATCTCCGGCGGCGAGCGAAATGTTTTCCGGCGGCGAGAGACTAAGCTTCACTCTCAACAAAAAAAAATATAAAAGGAGAGAAAAGAGAGAAGAGAGAGATAGAAGAATACCTTGAAGTGGAGAAGAATAAAAAGATGGGAGAAGGATACTGTATTTATAATGGAACTCACGGAGATCGAGGTCAGAGAGTTAAACCTAATGGGCCTAAATGTCCATTAGTTTCCACCGAAATAAACACTCCTTCGTCAGGAAATACAACGAGACAAAGCCGATCGGAATCAAACGCACGGAGTTATATATATATGCATCCGGTCGATCGAGTGCAAATTTTAAAAAAAAAAAATATATGGAACGGCCGTTCAAGCGGAGACGGGAGCAACTCGAGCCTATCATCCTCAGAGCCAATTCTTCATATTCCCCTTCCAAAACGATATTTTTACAAGCGGACTGGGGGGACTTACTGTTGGAGAGGGGATTGAACACCTCTCCACAAGATCCATCGAATAATAGGCTCCAGCCCATTTACGATCGGTCTGATTAGAGCTCGACTGAAAGAAGAGATCAAACCGAAAATCGAGCGACCGGTTTACTCATTTTAAAAGCCCAACAAGTTCGAAACCCCATCGATCTTGGGCCTTTCGAGCTAACTTTAGGGCGAACGAAGACGAGAACGAACTCAGTAGTATAAAAGGACGACATAGGTCAAAGAGAAAGGGGATCCGAAAATAGACACAAGAATACTGACGGCAAGATCTAGGGTTTAACGACTGATCGATCTCCCTTGTATTCTCGTCGGAGCTTCTTTAAGAACTCCGACCTTTCCGTTTTCTCAGAACCTCCTTGTAATCACTTTCGTTATCACATACTGATTAATAAAGCATCTTCTTAAGTCCCACAAATCGGGTTTAGTTTCCCTTGTTTATCGATCGAACAAACTCAGATTCAACATGTACCTTATGCTTGCCAGCCATTATCTCTTCTTTCGCTTTGTCAAGCTCTCCTCTGAGAGAATCTCCAAGCTTCTCAGCTGCAGCTCTGCATTCCTTTTCTCTTTTGTGGTTCTCAATTGCATCCTAGTGGTCATAACCAAACATGATAAGATATTCTTTGGGAGATAAGCTGCTCCAATGATAAGATTATTAAAGCGATAAATCCTTACCAGCTTACTCAACTCTTCCTTTGAGAACTTCTCCTGTAGTGACACTATCTTCTCCTTCATCTCCGCTATGGTTGCTTGTAGCTCTTCTTATATGGTCTTTGCATCCAACTCTACAAGTAATTAAGAACGACATCAGCATTCAGCGACACAAAAATGATGTACAGACAAAGGTAACGCAGGAAATTTAAGTCACCTTTATCACTAAATATTTTCTCTGCAGATTCCAGAGAAGACCGAAGAGTCTCCTTCTCCTGGAGATGGGTTTCGTCCACTTGTTGGAACCATTTAACACAGACCCTAAGTCTTCTGATAATATCAGTCATCTGCTCGATCTTACCCTGCATATACCCCCAAAGGAACATTATTTTCAGTGAAAAACGGCAAAAGATTTATCTCCCAGAATGAACATTAACAAACCAACCTTAGTATCAAACTTCCCAGCTTTAGCTCTCTCGCAAAGCCAAGACTTCATCTTTAGTAAACTCAACTTTACTACACTCCTCTACGCTTCCCACATCGCTGTTGGCAGTAAAATCTTGTCTGTTCAATGTGGAAGGATCCTGTCTTCTTGCAGTACCTTGCATCTCCACTTTTCTTCGTCTATCAATAGGTATACTCAAGAGAGGTTCCCTTCTCTGCAAAATGGTTCAAAAAACAAATCAATTGTAAGAACCCATGAAACAATCACTGTGGAATTTCAGGAAGTCGTTGACTTGATTTTGCCATAAAGCTAAACCCTAAGAAACACAGTTTCATCTTAGTTTAAAGGCATACACAAACTGTAAATTACAGAGTTCCATACTTGAAAATTTTAATAACAATCTGAGAATCGATAAGTTTGTTAGAGAAAAAGCTGAAGCATATACATCTAAACTTGAAAAAGGAACAAAACATGTAAAGTTCAAAACGAAGGTCCTGATGTTTACTTAACCATGTGGCAGGAGTTGGGATCATTGAATTATCCCCAGCCTCTTTGCCATCTACTCAGCTTCAAAGCTGCATCAAAAATAAGTCCATCAAAGACTGTAGCTGCAGAAAATCAAAATCCAAATCTAAGTCGAAATCAAAGATATTGATTATAAGATATAGCAAACCTGGAAACATTTTTACAATATGGATTGTCAAAAAAGAAACTAAAGTTTTAGAAATGTTTGGATTTTGAGAAACAAATCTTTCACACTGATTAGATCACCTATTTGGATTTGTGTTTTTAATATGTACCATGAAGAGAACGCTGTCGACAACAACTCGTCAGAAAAGCCTTTGAGCGACAAGTACTTGTCATGCGCTCTCTCCTAGCTCGTACCCTCTTCTTCGATTCAGATCTGGTGGAGGCTCAGCCTCTCCGGCGTCACAGTCGGTAGGTCTTGAGTTCTCCCACCCTTTTTTTCTTCTTACGTCCGCATCAGATCTAACTTGACGGTTGAGTTTCAGTTTCGGAAATCCGGGAGGCACCTCTTCTCTCCTCGCGACGTATCGGCTTGGTTGCTTGGTGCGGCGACTGCTGGGTTTTGGCGCCTCGTTAGAAGCCATGGTTCCTGAGCTCCATTTGAGGACGGCGGTGGAGAAAATTTCAGAACATAAAAAAAATTTATAAATTTTTTTATCAAAATACCAAAATTAAATAAATTTCTGAAAATTAAACAAAACATTAAAGAAAACTCACAAAATTAAACTTTTTAAAAAAATTTGTTTGATTTTTATTTATTTTTGACTATTTATTAAATATTTATTGCTAGGAAAAAAACCTGATAAATTACTTATTTTATTTAGTAGTTTATTTCAGAGAAATAAATATTTAATAAAATATAAATATAATAAATAATCAAATAAATAAATAAAAATAAATTTAATTTTCAAAAAAATTTAAAGATAATTTCAGAAAATAAAGCAAAATTTACGAAATAAATAAATTAAAATACAAAAAAATTAAATAAAATTCAAAGAATTAAAAAAAAATTCAAGAAGATTCACAAAATTGAAAACTCAAAAGTTCAAAATATTTTTTTGAAAATTACAAGATTACGTTTTTAACTATTTGAAACCATCAACTTCAACAATGTTATGTTTGAATTTTTTTTTTGTCAACGATGATATGCCAATTTTATTGGAAAATTTCATAAAATTAAAAGATTTGTTTTTCAAAAATGTGAAATATTATAGTCGAGAATAAATGTTTCTTTATGTTCTGAAATTTTCTTTATTTTTTTTTAAAATGTAATTTAGTTTTTGATTTTGATTTATTTCTTTGTTGAATTTTGTTTAATTTTTAGAATTTTATTTAATTTTTGGTATTTGAAATTATTTTTAATAAATTTTTCTTTATGTTCTGAATTTTTTTTTTGAAAATTGAATTGATTTTTATTATTTTTGGATTTTTATTATTAAATACTTATTTTTCGAAAAAATTGATAAATGACTTGTTTTACCTGTTCAGCATGTCAGATTTTCAAGTTCAAGATTTTATGTGAAAATGTCACTTTGAAGATTTATAGTACTAATAAGTGTCAATCTGAAGGTTTTTTATGCGATTTTTCCAATTTAAAACCGATAATAACCGACCTGAAATTGAACATAAACACTTGAAATTGGTTCTTGCTCGAGTACAAAACTGTTCGCCCGACAGATCCGAAACCGACTTGAACTGAACCGACCCCGAGACCTGAATAGTTGAATTAAAACGGTATCGTTTTGTCCCGAGTGCAGAAAATATCCTTTCTCTTTTGTCCCCAAAATCACACCTCTTCGTCACACTTTCTTAGGGTTTCGTATTTGGCTCTTCCTCGAGGAATCGATCTTTGCGCAGTTACAGGTTTGGCTATCTCTGGATTCATTGGGCTTTTCGGTTCTTTAGATTTTCTGTATCAAACTTTTGAGATTCGTCGAATTCAAATCTCCTAGGTAACTTGTTGGTCTTTTAGATTGAAAATTAGCAATTATTGAGATTTCTTCTGGGTACTTTTCTCAATCATAACGAACATTAATGGAGGTATCATGATTAAGTATTGATTTTTCTTCTTTTTTTTGTTTTTTTGTTTTTGTGATTCTCTCTGTTTTGTAAAGCAATGGGAAAGAGAAAGTCAAGGGCAAAGCCTGCTACCACTAAGCGTATGGACAAGCTTGACACTGTCTTTAGTTGTCCTTTCTGCAATCACGGCTCTAGTGTCGAATGCCAAATGTAACTTTTTTTTCTTACAACCCAACTCTTTTGAATTCTTGTTTTTAACACTCCTCTGTTTTTTTTGTCAGTAATATGAAGGAGATGATTGGTATTGCAACTTGTAGAATCTGTGAAGAAAGCTTTAGCACCACCATCACTGGTTTCTTTTTCATGTTCTCAATCTTTCAAGACATTTTCTTACTTTATGTCTCTGATCATTCTGTTGGGTTCTGTTTCTTGCAGCTTTGAGTGAAGCTATAGACATGTAAGTAACAATCTGTTAACGTCATCTTATTCGTTTCTCCTAGTCTGTTTTCTAAATCTTTTCTCCTTTGCTTGAATATGGTTGCCAGCTATAGCGAATGGATCGATGAGTGTGAGAGGGTTAACACTGTCGAAGATGATGTTGAGCAAGAAGAAGAATTAGAAGCTGAAGAAGAAGAAGAAGTAGTATATGAAGAAGAAGAAGAGGAAGAAGATGATGATGAAGATGGCCGTGTGTCTGTCAAGAGGAAGTTTAACTACCGAGACGATTAATCTTTATCCAAAACCATGCAAGCCCTTTTAGACATTGCCTTTGTATTGTAATATATATTCTATCTGAAGACATTGCAAGAACCAAATCTGGTTTTATCATAATTGATTTTAAATTTATGATGGTTTATAATTTGCATATATATAATTAAATATATTTTAAAATTATATTGTTAAGTACTTAATTTGACATATAATTTTAGGTATAAAAGTCGGACCAATATGATTGTTTACTTTAAAACATAGTTAATTGCAACAATTCAATGAAATTGAACTAGCTGTTTTCTCATTATGATAAATTGTGAATATTTTTTTAATTTCATTTAGTTTGGTTATTTATATTACATTTGAAATTTGATAAAATTCTATATAATTTGAGATATGCTGTCTAAAACTAAAATTAGAAGAATAGTAACTTAAGTTATTCTATATAACTAGAAGTTTTCCCTCGTCATGCAAAATAATAATAATTTTAAGTATAATATTTTTTATTTTTATTTTTACATTATTATTTTATATTTTAAATTTATCAATTTGGAATAAAAGACGATAAATATTTTTGTAATTTTTTTTTTCTTTTACTTAGTTTAACAATTTAATTTTGATTTTATTTAAATTTTAATAGAGTTAAAATTACATTTACTCTGTTTAATGATTATTTATTTTAAATACATATATTATGCCTTATTTTAAAATAAATCTTTATTTAAATATAGAAATTCAAATCAATGTTGAATTTTTTTTTTTTGTTTTAGTTAAAATACGTTAAACTGGTAATATGTTAATTGACGTAATGAAACCGATAAATTAAATCTTTAACTATCAAAAAAATTTTTATTTGATTAGTATTTCTTAGTTTTGTATTTGCTAATGTATACTTACAATTAATTTTCATAATATATATATATATATATATTATTTATACAAAATATTATATATAACTTGATATAAAAATATTTTGTAATTATTATTAATGTGATATATATAGGGAATTTGTACTACATATCAACGAAAGGAAACTTTATTAGCTAACTGGTAATAGCATTGTACATTTTTCGGTAATTCCCAAAGTGTCCCTATTCCCATACGAAAAGATATTGATAGGGACCTGTTATGAGCATATTTGATTGGGAAAGCTATCGGTTGCAGACAGTGGCAACACCAACAATGCAAAGACTCGGGACTTTTGAGTGTCTTTTTCACTTAAATGCAAAAACCTAAAAGGAGCAAAATTTCAACATATCGTCTCTTTCCAAAACAAATCTCACTTCCTCAATTTCTCGTTTCTTTCGAAAACAATCTAAGTTCTTCAAAATTCCGTCTCTCTCCAAACCGTTATGGTTGCTTCAAGACTAGTCTATTTTCCAGAAGACCTTGTAGATGAACCCGGAGTGGAGTTACCGGAGATGATGTTCGCCGAGGGAGAGGAACCAGTCGGCGTTAGGGTCCTCACTTACCAGTCTTCCCGAGCAATCAACACCATACTTAATGCTCTTAACGAAGATGAGATCTGGTATCTTAGAGAGTCATCTTATGGTAAACTCGTAGATATAGCTGATAAGCCTGCGTTCTCTGGTAGATTTGCTCGATATTTACTATCGCGACAACTTAAGGTTGAAAAAAACATGAAGCTTGGTTTTGGTTCGCCGGAAATCCGATTAGGTTTTCATTGCGTGAGTTCGCCATCGTGACGGGTCTCCCTCCGAAAAAACAATATTTAAAGAAGAAGAAGACAATAAACGAGAAACCTTGCTGGCCGGAACTGTTTGGAAGTATGGAAGACATGCGAGTATCTAGGGTGGTGAAGATGCTTCGGAAAAAACCGTTACAGATCCAGATATCCGGATGAAATTGGCTTGTCTTGCTATCGTTTCATCTGTCTTGCTGTCAACAAATTTAAAAATGAAAATGCTGAAGGAGCATGCTCAGCTACTTGGAGACATTGACGAATTTTTGTCTTTCCCATGGGGCCGTCTTGCATTTGATATGCTGATGACTAGTATCAAAAAGAGGGATGAGATATCCTTATCTAAAAATACCATCACTCTACAAGGTTTTGCTCTAGCTCTCCAGCTGGTATTTGTCGAAGCTGTACCAGCTTTGACAGAGGTTATTCAGGATGCGTGTTCTTCTTCAGAATCGGAAAGTGAAGATGATGAAACAGACCACCATGTTAGCAAGGCCAGGAAGAAGACACTGAATCCTGCCCACGCACGGGAAGTCGATAGAAAATCTGAGGTAATGTCATTTAATTGACTAAAACATTGATTATTGTTAGAAGCAGAACATGATTCAATACATTGTGAGAAATTCCTTTAAATATAATCTGAAATGGAATTTAATTTTATACGTAGGTTGTTATGAAGAGTATTATCCCCCAAGATCCTCAACAGCCAGTCAATGATTCCGTATTTGTTTGGAAACATGAGGTGTTTGATGTCAAAGTTGAAAACCTTGTCAAGCTTATTTCTCAAAAGTTTGTGTTTGGGAAGGATATGTTTAAAGGTGGAGCTACTAAGTCAGATGTTGAGAAGATGCGTGAAAACATGAAAGTTGTTGGTAGGAAGAAGCAAACCCAAGAGAAGGATACAATGAACTTCATCTCCGATGAAGACAAAATTGCCTCAGTTGTGAATGCACTTCTTAAGCCGGAGCTAAAACGGATTGATGTTATGTCTCTGCCAGTCTTGCATCAATGAAAGAGTTAACATCGTCGTCTATGCAGTACAAAGATGACATCCTATCTAGTGTGTCAGGAATGATACAGGAAATGAGATCTGAGATTCTTCAATCGCTTGCCGCTGGTAATGCTGATGTTGCTTCTCAGGATTACCATAAGAGTCTATCTACTGGCAATATCTCAAAGCTAGTTTCTTCTAAACAACGAAGTGGACGATCTGAGTTGGGTACTGCTCATGTAGCTTTGGATGGTCACGATATCAGTACAGCTGCGGTGGCTACTGCTCATGTTCCTTCTGAGGGTCAGCATATCAGTCCTTCTGCACTTAATTATGTCTCCAATGCAGGTTCCAAACAACCTAGGAGCCCTGGTCAGGATTCAAATGACAAATCAATCGAAGATGTGTTGCAAAACATCAGTCATTACTCAACTCCTCCCGGTCTCCTAGCCAAATCCCTGTAAGAATTGTCCAACTATTTTAATATATTGCTGAATCAATTCCTCTATCACATACATACAACTGGTTATTTATCAACCAAGGTTTTAAAACCGTTTTTTGGGTTCTTCTTTAAATCTAAGCTCTCTGCCGCTGTATCTCAAGAAGCACACTCTTCCCTACTACGTCAAGATATTAAAGTACGCACCGTTAGTATACACTGTGTAGTTAATAATATTACAACCTGGACAATCGTTAAATAATCTTACAATCTTAGTACAAATAAAAGGGACATCCGATTTACATGCTTTGCTTGAGACAGTATAGTTATTCTAACATCTATGTACTTTAGAAACAAGGATCGGACGCACTCTCACATCATGATAGGTCTTCTCTTCCTCCACGATCACCTTCTCTTCAAGGAACCAATCAAGTCACTTCAGGATCCCGTCACTCTTGTCCCGTAAGTATAGAGGATTTATCAGTTTCTCTATCACTTATCATCTTTATTTTAATTATATTTTTAAGTTCTAGTTTTGTTTTTTGAAAGGGCACGGTAGCAGTCTCCCATAATGTTCAAACTACGGTTCGTCCTGGTTCAACTCTGCTTGAAGTCAACAACCAAGCGACTTCAGCACTCGTCAGTTTGGTTTTGTAAGTATATAATAGTTATTAATTTATGAGTTACTGAAAATATACCTCATCTGTGTATACACACAATGTAGGCAAACATTATAGATGTCACTTCAAACCTCCCTCTCGCTTATCAGTCCCCTGCTGTTCAAGTTGGAGCTACTATACATGAAATGAGCAATGTTTCGGGACACAGCGATACTCACAACCGATGTAGATCAAACGTATTTTTATTGAAAACCTTTTACTGTTTAATTTTTGATTCAACCTCTAACATCTTGTTATTAAATTTCTGACACCACATCTTATAAATTGTGTTTCAGCAACCCTCATTCTATTTGGGTCTCACTCAGGATAAAGACACTCCACAACCTTGTGAAGACGATCAGATGGGAGACAATGAAATGCAATTTTCTTTAGAGAAGGATGATGGTACCCCCCTCTCTCGAAAAAGCAAGCGTATGAGGAAAGTTCCACCGTATTTACTAACCGGTTACCATTGTGGGAGTGGCATTCTAAATTGTGCCCGTGAGGGACAACTCTGTGGGGGAAACTGGTATGATATGTCCGTGATTCGGGATAAGTATGTTCGACTTTCCACAATAATTAAGAAACCCTGGTAACATTCTATTTTGTAAGTTCCTTTTTGATTATAGCATGGTTAATAATATGGTGCCGCAACAAATAGTTCTTCCTGAGTTCGGTGTTATAAACGTTGCTGGACTTTCGGTATCACAAAAAGACCTTGTTGATATTGCGGACAGACATCGTTTGGTACCTGGAAAGGCAAGTTACTCTTTTATATAGAATCTGATATATTATTTAATTTCTGAAACCATATCTATTTATTACAGGTAATTGATATTCTTATGAGGCTTCTACGATCTACCTACGATAATCAAGTTACCAATAAAGTGGACGTTACTGCAGCATTCCTGGACAGTCGGTTTGCATCATTGTTGTGTAGGAACCATCCAAAATTCAAACTCCAGAAAAAAAAACTGCTTTCTTATTCAGTAAGAGTCTAGTTGATGCTGTGATGAGTAGCAGACAGTCTCTCAACCATGCTACGCGTTTCTACATCCCATACTGCATCGGAAAACAAAACTGGATAGGCTTATGTTTTGATTTCAGCGTATCAAAACTTTATGTGTTTGATTCCAACGCAGGTATAAATACCGACTCTGCACTTAGTAAACATCTACTCCCTTTCGCAGAGATGTTTTCTGTTCTCCTGAAACAATGTGACGTCTCGGTTGCGGGTGTTGATACGCCTCTGATTCTAGAAAGGATACGAGGCCTGGCCAGAACACAAACCCTTTTGATTCTGCTATCACAACATATCTTCTCATGCAAATTCACTCCCTGTTTGGGATATCCGGTTGTCTTGTAATTACTCCTTCAGTTATCCCAGATGAAGCCCATAGAGCTGCTGTCATGATCTACGAGTTCCATGGTAAGTTGTAGGGTGAATGTTATTTATGTTGGTTTTAAACCTTATGTTCTATGTCATAACCTAATTTACTGTTATCATTTGTTGTGTTGAGGATTTACTTAAGTATTGACATTTTACTTTGCAGTGAAGAACTATTTTATGTTAATGTTTCTTAACTATTATTTATATGTGCTATACTAATTTATTATATTTAATTTAAAACCCGTTACTGTTTTCATATTCCAGATACTATAGAATTTGAATCCGTAATAAGATTTGGATATGAAGTTCCTGGAATCAGATTTATGCATCTTTTGTTTACAAAATATTTCACATTACTTAGTTATACCTTCAAATATAAGACAAGATTTATGATCTTCAAGCAACAGTTAATACTATGAAATGCTTAGATAAGCTAACCTCCAATATTTTACGAACACCCATATTAAAAGTACAAAACTTTATCTTACAGACATAGTTTATAATAACCGGTTATATATAACAAGGATCTGAAACATCACATTCCAAAAAGATCACGCTTCCTTATGTTGCCGTTCTAACATATAAAGATTAGTGCTAGTAGTTTCTTAGTCAACCACACTGTAATGACATTACTTTCCTCCCTGTTCACCAAAACGATTTCCATCACTCACACCATCTGCATTGCGCTGCGCAGTCTGAGTAGTCAAATCAGTTGCATCTTGCATCTCACCATTTATGACTTCCTCTCCATTTTCCCTTCTCGAACTTTCACCTATGGAATAATAATTACATGGTTAATGTCTGAAAGTTAAATCCGGATAAGAATTGCAATTACAGAGTTTTAAGAAAAATGTATCGGCTACTACATAAGCTGTAACGCATCAATGTTATCTTGCCGAAATGTAGATACCTTTCTCAGAGATGAGATTACCAAATTTTGATTCTGTTCCGAGTGTAGAGTTGGTAATAAGATCTCTTATTTCAACTCTGGTGTTCAGCTCAGTTGACGAGGCGGTGGAAGATACCTCGACTGGAACTTGGTATTGGGGGATTTGATGGTCATCCGAGTTTACTATGTTAAGATCCTTCGGTAGATAACCAGTAAACTCTGACCCATGAAACCAATAAATTCTTCCTATGTTTAGAGCGTAATTTGAAGCCATTAATCTTTCATAATATCTGTGTCTCATCTCTTAGTAAGGAGTTTCATCACGAGGAACGTATCCAAACATTCTGCCGTATGGTGATGGTGCATAAGTGTTTCTTAACACTGTAACAGGAGAAATTCCTGCTGCATGTATGATATAGTTTTGGAGGTTAAAGCACATTAAGCATTTGATTATATTCTGATAATGTAAAACTGAATCATTACTAACTTAAATATGCATATCTCACCGTTTTCTTCAACATTGATAAACCCGCCCACTCCATTAAATTGATTTCCATCCGGCGTCGGCTGGTTTACGATCGAAGGATTGTCCACTTAGGGACAATGTGATCATCGTGGTTAATCTGGACGTCAACATTCAGGTCTAGCGAGTTTCTAGCTTTCTCAACTTCCATGGAAAATCAATACATGAGCATCAGTTTTTCTGGGTCATTAAACTCACTAATGACTTCTTCACTGCATGTAATCTGTCCTTCAGTCATTATAGCTGCAACATAAATACCAACCATGAATTATGTTATTAGGTTTAATCATATAAATTTGTCGTATGAGAGTCTGTTATTTGATATTCTCACCATTTACCATTGCAAGATGCTGTTCTTCGGTGACACCTTCTCCAAGATAGGTCTGGCGACCAATAGTAAATGGAATCATGCATATGTAGTGGTACTTTGCAACTTCTCGAGCACCAAACACTATACATAATTTTGGGTCTGTGTTCCACTCGTGAACGCTGAGTAGCATGTCAATGTCCTCGTCTGTCCGAATGATGTGGGGGGGGGGGACTGTTTCAACATCCGTCTCAACCATCCATTGTGGGAGCTGGAACGTTACAACAAGTGGTACTTGACGTTCTAGATTGTAGATACTACGAACTTTCATTTCCAGAGATGGATATTCTTCATTTCTCCGCACAAGAAATGATTGAGGCATTACTGCAAGATCATCTTCGAATCGCCACACACCATGTTGGGATTTAGACCACACTCGTTTTGACATAAAAACTAGACGCGCCATCTGTTAAGAGAAAAAGTACGATTATTGAGAATAATGGAGACATCAACTAAATTCGGATGCCCTTATTTGCCAAAAAAATAACATTAAAAAGACTTACGCTTATCTCTGACTTTTTTCCGGTTGCTTTTAGTTCTTTCTGTAATCGATGTTTAGTGTTGTATTGCTTTTGAGGAAAGATGATGTACCTATTTATAGCAAAATACATCAGATAGAAACCGGTATGACTTTTGGTTCACAACTAAAACCAGAGAATCTCAAGATATCGATGCAATTAATGCATGCAGGCTACCTACTCCTATACCATCATCATTACACCTTCTGACATGAAAACACTGATTTAACATAATTTTCCACACTTTAATTATTCATTATCTAATAAAGCTGAATGTAAATCTTCTCCTCTAAGTAAAATATATGTAATAGTTGTTTCATATAACGTGGCTTTTTATCCACCTTATTCTTCCAGTGTTAAGATTTAATGTTTGTTATGATATAAACGTACTATTTACCCTATAACCGGTAACCGGTTACTCTTAAATTGGCCCACATCAAAAATGATACATAACTTTCATCTTTATCTGGTTATAAATTGTAAATTATTTCTTCCTCAAACATACGCTTCTTAAATTTTTCCGGTTATCATGTAGTCAATATAAACCGGAAGTTGTTATTTTCGGTTTACATTAAACCCGAGTCATATTTTTTAGTACCCGATAAGCTCAGCCTTATTTAAAACCTTTGTTTGATACTCTTTTCATATGTCCAATTTGGTATCTTATTATTACTAGAATCATTGCATATACTTAGTCGTAATTCAGGTTATTAACTTTTGTAATTTTGGAGAACTTGATTATTACAATTTATTTTACATTCCTTCATTGTCTGTATTTTTCACGTTTAGATCATTTATCTGTTTCGTTGATATATATTACTACTCGGAACTATCATCTACGAAGTATCCGGTTATTTTTGTATGCGTATTCGGTTATATACATCTGTGTGGGGGATTTATTGCTTGGTTTGGAAATGAATACATTTAGATGATATGTATGATGAAGCCTAACAGTTCTGAATGTAAATCTTATCCTCTAAGTTAAATATCTATAATAGTTGTTTCATATAACGTGGCTTTTTACCCACCTTATTTTTTACTATCGTATATGTAGTTAATGTTTATTACCGTTTAAGCCGACTATTTACCATAAAACCCGGTTACTGTTTAGTCCGACCTATCACAAAAGAATACATAACCTTCCTCTATTTCTGATTTTAAATTTTAAAGTAGATATTTCTAACACATAACTTTATTAAATATTTTCGGTTTTCAAGTGATTAATTTTAAGCGGTAGCTGTCATTTCTGTTTTACGTTAAACCGGACGAGTATTTTTAAGTACCCGATAAGCTCAGCGTTATTTAAAACCTTGGTTTAATACTCTCTTCCTTGGTCCAGTTTCGTCTCTTATTATTACTACATTCATTGTATATACTTAGTAGTAATTCAGGTTTTTCAGTTTTAAATTTGGGCAAAACTTGATAATTACAACTTCTTTTACATTGGTCCCATTGTTTGTATTTTTTACTTTTACATCATTTATCTGTTTCGTCGATATATATAAGTACTTGAAATTATCCTCTTGTAAATATCCGGTATATTTGTATTAATATCCGGTTATATACTGTTGTATGGGGGGATTTATTGCATGGTTTGGAAACGAAGACATATATATGATATTAATGTTGTATCCTACTATAACCGGTTTTCATACAAACATTACATGCACTTTCAAATTTGTCTTATTCTACAATTGCAGTATAACTATTTAAACTTTATTTTCTCGCTGTTACTAGATTAACCACATTTACAGTTAAAGTTAGTTGATTATATATTTTCAAGATATTATTTAGCCTTGGTTATTAACCATATTAGGTGTCACTCTGATTTACATAATTGTCTTATATATATATATATATATAGTTTTCCGATTGTGTTAATGGATAGAAATTTTGTTTATATTACAAAATCGGGCATATTAATTATTAATCCGGCCACATCCCATAACATGGATTCATTATACATCAAACATCCATTCATCCTCCTAACTTACATACACCTTCATCATCCGAGCCCATTTCTTTCCAAATTTATTCACGCCATTGCATGTTGCCCTCTTATGTCCAGGACGTTTGCATTGACCGCATAGTGTAGTCTTCCTAGGTCCCCTTGTCTGCATTGTCACGTTTAAATCATTAGGAAATTTTTGTATATATAAATGCACCAAGTAAATCTATGTACCTTAAATTCTCCTCTGGATAATATCCTGTTTTTCCTCGGTCTACCCGGAGGTCTCCTGCTAGCTGGCGGATATATTTCTTCTATCTCATTACTACTGTCGGTGGAAAGATTATCCATCTTCTCATCTTCCACTACTGGGTATATATTTTTCGCATACACTGGTTTGTATGTTTCCAAATTGTAACAGGCGTCTACCAATGCATCTACGCGGATCTTGTACCTCATTGCAGCGGCAATGGCGTGGCTGCAAGGAATCATTAGAAATTGGAATTCTTGGCATGTACACAACTTATCGTTCAAATTGACATGGAACCTTTCCCCGTGGTGTCTGTCATTTCATACTCACCATTTCTGATAATGGTCACCCCAAACATTCCTCTATTTTCAAAATTGGAAGTGATGATCTCTTCAACCCTAGGAGTGGAAAATTTACAGCCTTCATCTTCGATCTCACGTCTGGTGGCAAACCAGGTCATAAGCTTTGAACAAATCTATTCTATGAGAGAAAGTATGGGATATTCACGGGCCTCACGCAATACCGCGTTCCATGTCTACGCAACATTACTTGTCATAATGTTGTATCGATTTCCCTAGAAATTGGATCTGGCCTAGTGTTCGAATCCTATACCGTAATCAGCACATGATCCATTAACTTTCTTAATCTCGTCGAATGTAATGTAGAATTTCGAAAGTTTATATGCACGTTCTCACATTTCGCTTTAGATGTAGGATGCATGCGCAGTGCCTGCCTTGTGGAAAAACCTGTCATAATAAATACCTTTTTGTTACCGTATTTAATAAAGAAATAAATGTTTATCATGACCCGATAACGTTTTTAATTAAAATAACAGTATTTACCTTTCCGATTCCATAGTATATAGATGGATGTATGTCTGAAATGAAAACAACATCGTTGCTATTTGGTATAAAGTTTCTCAGTTTTTGGAAAAACCATTCCCAAGCTTTATCATTTTCTCCATCTACAACCGCAACAGCCAAAGGGAACACTTGATAATTTCCGTCTTGAGCAGACGCAGAAAGCAAAAACCCCGCGTATTTACCACGCAAGTGTGTTCCATCCACTATAACAACCTTTCTCATGTATTGGAAACCTTCAATGCTTGCGGATAAAGCCATGAACATATACTTGAAACGTTGACCAAACCCCTCTGCATATTCCGTATGAATATCTGTTATACTTCATGGATTTGAAGTAACCAGTTTGTTCAAGTACGATGGAAAAAGGTTGTAAGATGCTCCACAAGAACCCTTTGCGTAGTCCCAAGAAACTTCTCTGGACCTCCATGCTTTCCAATATGAAATATGAACGCCGTGATCCCCTTCCATGGACTGAACTATATCAATTGGGCGTGGACCCCCTCCATTTCCGGCAAACCTTGACTTCATCATTCCTCCGATTACCGTATGTGTTTCTTGTGATTGGTATCCACAACGGTCATCCACTGTACAAGAGTGATGGAGTTCAGCTGTTCTTACTTCAAACATTTCTGTATTTTTTAGAATGACTGCATATACCCTCCACGAACACAACATAGCAAAACATCTCAGGATCATTCCGTTTGGTGAGGATCGTGTATTTAGAAATCTGAATTTATTCCTAATTGCATACATCGCCATATGTTGTTTGAAGTCTTCCTTAGTATTGAAGATCATTCCAACATAAATTTCATCTGGATTATGTGAGTTATCCGGATTATGTGTTCTATAACCTGCATCTGCTGTTGCAATAGTTAGTTTTATAATATGTCCAAATTTAAGAACATTTCATGTTCATCTTTTTATATCTGGTTACTAGTAGCCCATTTATATTTTGAGATTCAATTCAGTTATATACTTAGTAACAAATAAATGACTTATTACAATTAAACTCTGCTCCCCGTCACACAACAGACTTTTTGTCTACTACTTATTTGATATGTACCATCGATTTCTTGAATTGTGAGATCAGCGTTGTTTGCATTTGCACGATTTTTTGCAATTAGCACACTCTCTCCTTCTTCATTCAACATATTATCCAATCCTATTCAAGTAGTTGTTTAGATGATAACATAAATTCAAAATAAATTGGTCATTATATGTTGTTCGACGGTTATTGTTAATCATATCCGGTTGCTTTATTAGACCATTTTACCTCCTCCACTGCATCCTTCTATGCTTCTTTGTTCGATGTCACCCACATTAATAAATGAACCATATGTCGAAACGGTTGGTGAATCTCCAACTTGAACAATGCCATGTAGGTTTAAATGCGAAATTTGATCATCTACAACATATCAGGGGAGTTTTTTAATACCATGCCTGCAAATCCAAGTGAATTGTGCAAATTCCAATTGTTGTTTGTTTTAATTCTACCAGGCTCTACATGTATATTCAGAGGATATTCAATATATTTTCCACTCCTTTTTGAGGAGTTGTTTGACAGCGTATCAGAAATTCATGGAACATAGTACAATTTCAATTCTTGTTTTTTTGGTAACCCATCTGGTTATATATGTTTTTAGAGGTTATTAGTACAAATAGTCTGTTATGTTAGTATACTATACTTTACCTTCTCGCTTGGATCCTTGATTACTTCCCTGATTGTTGTCACCAGGATTAATAAAAGAACCACGTGTGGAACCGGTTGATGATTCTCCAACTTCAACAACGCAATGTTGGTTTAACGGAGATATAATGTCATCTACAGTTATATCATTGGATGAAGATTTAATATATTCATTTTATTCATTAATAAAACTTTATCTACTCTTACCTTCGACATCCAAATTGATGAACTCATTCCAATCATCGTGACCTTCATTTGTTTCTATGGGTTCGTAATCGCATATTTTATATCCTTGGTTCTTTGCGGTACTTGTGTATGACTTTTGACGAGTGGTTGTGAAATCTGTATATATTTAACGGTGTTATAAATTAATTTGATAGATAAAGTTTCTATGTAAGTCAATCAGGAAATGAATTAATTATCGTACCTTGGTCGTTTCTTATCGTCGGATGTATGTAATTATCATTACGGTTTCTCATGTTCTTCTGTTCTCCAACCTCATCACGAGGAATTTTACTTCCACATTAGTACTTTTTTTGTTCCTACCAAACAATGATCTAGCTCTTTCAATTTCTAAGGAGAATCGAAAAACAGTCACGAGGTTCTTCTCATTGAATATGTGAGCAAGTACAGGACCATTATTGAAGTCAAACGTGACTTCCCCCACCATATTTGTATAATAAACAGTAAATGTAAGATATAATTTTAGAATTTTTAATAACATAACACATATTTTGTTATACTAATTCATCTCACCTATAATTCCCGCAAGGTGGTCTTCCTCTGATTCTCCATTGCGTAAAAACATTCTTTCGCCTATTGTCAAGGGTTCTCTGCAGAGAAATTAATACTTAGCAACATTTTCTGCACCAATAATGACACATGATTCGACATCTTTGGTCCATTCTTATACACTCAGTAGTAGTTTAACGTCCTCTGCAGTAAGTACGTTTGTTGGTGCAGATGTACATCCATATGGTAGAAGCAGGTTAGGTGGTAGGTGATATGTCAAAATTATAGGTGTATGCTCTTGGATCTCCAGTTCTTAATTTATTAGAGATATTAAGGTTGGTAGCATCTCGTTTGTTTTGGTTATTATATAGTGATCTTCATCAGATCGGTCTGCGTGGAAGCGACATATCCCATCCGTAGATATAGTCCATTGGCCACCAATAACACGTACCAGTTGACCCATTCTGTGGAAAGTAAGGATCAAAAGGCGAATTGGGTAAGTATATATAAATTTATACGACATCGTACATGTTATGAATTAAGTCTGTCACACGTAATAATTTCGAAATCAATAAATACCTGTGAAATCGCCGTCACCGTCAGGATATTTCTTACTAGAAATCTTCAAATGTATCCCAATTATAGCTATATTTATTGTTATTAATTGAAGGTGTGTGGGAAATATGTGTGTGCAATGTAAGACTATATATAGAGAAGTTTGGCTACCAACCCTTCATACATGCACAATTATGTACATGCATATCTTCATCGAATCTTTTCATTTAATGATGCTAGGCAACCTATATGTTCCCAATCTTCTTGACATTCCATCTGACTATTTTATTATTATTGTTAATAAACAATTCAAAAAACTTTAGTCCACAAACTTGATAAAACTATCTACTATCTCCATTATTGGTATCTAACCGGTTTTGTAATCTATTGTAAAATGTTCAAAATTTTGTTAATGTACTTCTTATATATCATAACTCAATATAATATATTAAATTTCCCAGATCCTATAACTATTTAAGCTTTTGTACCTAATTTAAAGACTTGAAGAATCAGGGAATAAAGTTTATTTGATGTAAACCATATTAACCCGGTGGTTTCACCCACGACAATACCGGGTTCATCTTACTTGACAAATATAGGATAACAATTTTTATCTTATCAAATTGTATTAATAAGTGGGTGAAATTATTACTTTTTCCAAACTATTACTACTTCGATCAGAATTTTGTAGTACACAAAACTAACCGGTATTTTATTTTTTACCACATGTAACACAATTTTATGATGGGTAATCTTTTAATCTTAAGAAGAGTTCCAAAATTGTATACGTTAACTAATCCAACCATTACAAACCTTAATAATAAACCGGATTAATTTAGACCTTCGATACATTTAATGTCCAAAACGAACCAGTTAAGATTTATTCGTTCCCGATTATATTGTTATTTGTGAAACCGCTTACTACATTTAAATATTTGTCGACGAATTCAAAATTGTTCTAGAACCGGGTCAAAATTTTGTTTTCTTAACGTCTTACAACATCTTCAATATTATTACGTCTTCGATCTGACTTCTTCACCGCCATATATAACCGGTTTCAATTTAGTTAATGTTACTTCGTTAATAATTTTCAATTACGTATATATGAAGCCGGTTTTGTTTTTGGGTTAACACATATCTTCCGATTTATTTAGGAGCAGAGATATATACACTTATAGTCATATTCATTATACAATACGTTCGAAGATAGGCTTCATACATCACAAAACAACCGAGAAACGAAATATCTAACAACGAAAAGTTGAACAAATTTATTTCTGAGATTCATATTCTTCAAACAGAAGATCACATAAAGCTAAAAACATAAATAACCGCCGAATTTAAATATTTCTACTTCTTTAGCATGAACACAATGACGGCTGTTGCGACTAAGAACCCTCTCCACGAAAAAACGTACTATCAGTCTCCATTAGTTGACATTTTGCCATGTATTCAAACGACTTAACAAAATCATTATGCGTACCAGAGGTACGATATTGCTCCAAGGCTCCAACTTGAGCGTATGATTTGAGAAGAGCATCTTTCAAAGCCTTGATTTCTACAGTTTGTCAACGGATCTTGTCCCTAGCTTCAAAAGGCTTTGCTTTTGCCACATACAAGGCTTGTCCTTGTCAAACCAAGCCACAAAACCATGGTCTTCGCATTTGTAAAAACGTCTCCCTGGATTTTCATCGGTCCATGCGATACACAAGAAGGTTGGAAGGGAGCAATGACAAGGAGGCATTCATTACAAAAGGTAGCCGCTGAGTTTGATGTTTGACTAGACTCCATAGAAGATAAGTTATCGATAAAAAGTTACAGTTGCGTGGGATGAACAATAAAATCTTTTCAAGATGAGAAAAAGGTGTGGTCAAATGTGAGGAATGTGGCTTATAGTTGTCCACATATATATCCAAGTACATAATAGAACGAGTGGATAAGAGGGGAGAACGTGATTTTAACCAAGGTAAAGTGAATAAAGTAAAACTGGTTATCGTATACCACATCTCAATCTAATCAAAACCAATTGGGTATAATATCATGTCCTTACTATATAGTAATAAAATATTTGACTCTGTCAGAGATATTTTTCTGCCAACCTACTAAGGAACAATGATGGCTATGACTATGTAGGGGTAATATTAATGAATCTAATATTATTTAAATATGTATGTACCCATGGTTTAGATGCCTATTGGCTATAAATTTAGTATTCCACGAGAAAAAATCAGTAAGCTAATCGGGAAAAAAAATCCAGATAGTTCATCACAATTCCTTAAATCCTCTTCAACTATCCAGCTTTCACAGTTGAGCTTACTTTTTTTTAAAAACAATTCTGGTCTATATATAGAACATATTCACTGTCTCAAACATATACTTAACTAGGACATCACAATATCTATTCACCATTAAAAAATCTTAACGATTTCTATGTTGTTTTCAGATGTCTACGGCTGTGAGGCTTGTCCAAGGTCAGTGGACAAAGTCAACGACCGGTGACTGGAGTTTTGAAGAAAATCGTAATTTTCCTTGCGAGGCGGTGATAATCAATTTGAATGAATCTATTGAAGACCTTCGCGAACTCATACGTATCCGGCTAGATCTGGGAGTTCTAACCCCACTTGCTTTGACCTATAAGTTTCCTGAGTGGATGGATATGCCTGACTCTTCGTAGACATCTCCGATAACTTTTTTGACCGACAACGACATGGAAATTATGGCAAGTGTCAGTCATTACATGGATGACCCGGTTATTTTCGTAACTAGCGGCCCTGAATTAGTTGCTAAATACCACTTTCTCCGTCGCTATGCTTTCACTATTGGAGACAAAACATTTCTCGGAGAAGGCGTTACTGAAGAACAGCATCGTCAAACTATAAAAGGTTTTTTACTATCTATCTTACTGAACATGAACTATGTTTACAACTATTTATGACTAACAACTATGCTTATATTTGATAAATAATATGGAAGACTTGGTAGGTGAGCAACCATACCAGTGTAACCAGAGAGTTTTGGAAATAATGTTTAATGAACCACAACTGCTTTTCTTCCACCGCATTGCCCTAGAAATTGAAATGGTTTATGTTAACTTAGACAGAAACAATGGTACTGAAGCTGAAGTTGACTTTCCTGAGTTGACCGTTGATGAACTCATCTCATTGATGAATGCACCATCTAATGATGGTGATTATCAAAACATCATTGATGAAAATGTTGAAGGTAACAAAGTATTTAGCAAATTAATTTTCATACTTCATTCTAACACTTATCTCCTATATTAAATACAAAGACATCCGGATTTGACACAGAACTTTAGATACGTGATCATTTATGAAGTGTTTTACAAACTGTTTTTTTTTTTTCATTTATAGTCTTATATGGTGAACCGATCCATCTGGAAGATCTTCTCATCACTGTACCTGTCTATCAAGGTCAACCAAATGTTTTTCCGGGAACAAACATAGGGGGTAATCACCGTCCATCTTACTATTGGTACTCAGAAAAGATATATATATATATATATATATATATATATATTAAAGTAATTTATTTGTGGTTTCATTCAATTTGCAGGAGGGCGTACAACAGAACAAGTGGAGGAGAAGACAAGATCAAATTATGCATGTATTGTTGCAGATACTATAACTCCTCCGTTAAGGATCCACCATGCCTAGATCTGACAATTGGTCAAGTAAATCCAAGTAAAAAAATTGGAGATGAGGAGGGTGTTTGAAAGTGCAGGCCTTTTTAGTGAAACTCATGGTGGCTGTGGTTGGTTATGTTCGTCTGTATTAAATGCAATATTCTAAAATAACTATGTGCAGCGTCTGTAATATAAGTTGTTGGGGTAGTACGTGCTATCCTTTTTGGTTGTTTTCTACTTCAAATATTGTATAAATTTTGTTTTCGTAAGGTGTACAATAATTTAAGATTTTCGGATTATGTGCACGATATTCTGATATTAGTAAGATGTTCACAAAAATTATTTGATCTTTTTCTAGTGGTGTAGATAAACGAAGTAAAATATTTAAACATTCGTTTGTGAATTTTAAGCAGAAATCATACTTGAAAAACGGAGTAATCAAGATATTTGAAACCGAACGTATAGTAAAAAAACCAGTTTTGAAAAACTTATATGGGATAATATAGATATTATTCAAACCGGCTACTACAACATAGTAAATATAGCGCGGAACCTTACATAATTTTATCCTCCAACAGTTTGTGAACCAAAACTGTAGACAAGACCGATACAAATACTAAATATTTAAGTAAACATAAGGTATAGGGTGCCCTTATATACTTCTTTTCCTGTGTCATCTTACAGTTTTAGATGTAATTCATACAACATAACAACAATCCTACGTGCTTCCTCGCTACAAAAGTCGGAATGATACACCTGCAGCTTTGAAGCCCAAACTTTGCATGTGACTGCATAAGCAAGATTGATGTCAGTGCCGAGTGTGATCGTATGGTGTTTTGATGAACCAGATTAGGTCAATATATCCTCAACACAAGATTGGCTGCATGTGTTGGAACCCTTCCCGTACGTTTGAAAAGTAAAAGGATCATCTGAGTAAAGGGGTGAAGTTGTTTCGCCAATTCAGAATCGGAGCAGAGCGTTATGTTGCAATCAAGGACAGTTATCTTCCATGCGTAGTAATCAAAACATAGGCAAATCCATTGTTTGTTGCCTAAATCAAAGGGAAAATAGTAATGCGAGATAGGTGGTCTCGTCACGTCCTCGTTACCAAGATATCCAATAAGATCTTTCGGGAAGTTATATGAATCTGGAGACTTTGAATGCTGAAACTTGTCAAAATGCTTGCACATGAATGCAACATATCTGGTATCAAGAAATTGGGGGTTCCTCTCAAGAGTTGAATCTTTTTTGTTATATGTGAGACGAACAAATCTGACCAAGATATCAACAATCTGTTTCAAACAAAAGAGAAGATGTATAAATTTTCTAAATGCGGTTACTATATAAATTATTTGTATATAAAGACATACCCTAGCTGGCAATGAATGGCTCAGTTCAACAATCCCTCTTATGTCTCTCGAAGACAATGCTAGGCCCCCGACTTTTATAACACTTTAACGATTCAGAAATTTAATTTGTTATAATTTTATTTTATTCGCAACTGGCTTAGTATTATAGATTATAAAAATTTATAATTCTTATTAAAGGGTATACGGGGTTACTTACAATGGGTTGTTTAATTTTGCAAGCAGTTTATCATATTTTGACAACACTAACGCATGAAGACCAGGCGTAAGTATATCAGTTCCAAATTGGGAATCTTTCAAAATACCAGATGCGACGATCTTAGGGCATTTTCTGTTTGGCCATAAAACATGGTCCGATGGGTCCTCATCTGCCTCCTTCTCTCGATCCATTTTGACAGTGTCAATCATTTCTTCCTCCTGAAGTAGAGTAGGAGGGGGGGTTATGATCTTGTGTTTAGGGAAGGGACATATGTAGTACCTGAAAATGGAGGATTTGATAAATCACGAATTACTACTATATATATATATAACATGTTAGCATACCTCAGTATTGGAATGGAGGTTTGTGTGAATTTTTGGAGAACCAATGGCAACATCTTCATGTGACCCTTCCGACAGAGCTTCAATCATCTCACGTGAAATATTCTCCTCACTACCCAAGACAGGTGACTGGATATAAAAAAAAACCCCTATTAAAGTCAATAATTATACAGAAAACACATATTTTATTCCAATCATTTTAAATCTAATTCAGCAGATATTTAAAAATCTGGTTATTTCTCATTACTGATGACTTAACAATAACATATCCACCTTTTTAAATTTAAATAATTATTAGGGATGTGTATGCTGTATGTAAGGTTGTTATATATGTTAAATTATATGTGAACCCGCATACGATCTACTATAGTTTTATGTGTAGTTATATATTAATGTACTTATCATACCGAGACAATATGAGCTTGTTTAGTTGGATTATTGCCTTCTAAATGGGCATTTTGTAAGGGCAGAGATTGATTTTGCAAAATAGCGTCCAAAGGTGAACCCGTATTAGGTGTCTTGCCATCTGATACCTGTCATATGTGCGATATAAAACTATATCTTAATGAACATGACATGTTTATTCGGATTTTATATGTGTAGTCATATACGGTTTTCAAAAATTATATCCGGAAATGAATTATAAAATCTCAGGCAATACTACACAGATATTAGTAGTGATTGAGAATAAAGATATTGCAGAAACAAGTTTGACAACTTACCGGGTACACTGATGCATTTCGTTTTCCCCAATTGTATTGACAGAGTTTTCCCATTTCTCGACCAATTATTGAATCCATTGCATCACGATAATGGTGAACCTTCTCACCGTTTTGTTTGTCATTGTTACTTGTCTCAACGTTCGCACAGTTGTAAACATTGAGGATGATTTCTTCCTTGAAGGTTTTTAAGTTGATTTTGTATTGCCAACATGAGGCTTGTCTCTAATGACTCTACTTTTTCTGCTCATTTTTTGGCTACCGAACCAACTTCCGCAATACTTGCATCAACTCTTTCAACCTCTTTTTCTAAGATTGAGTGAACAATTCCTGCGATACGGTCATCTTGCTCCGTTTCTTTCTCCGTAAATGGTTGATTATTCGTTTTCTTTTTCCTCCCTAATTTGGGTATGTCACCAATTCTTTCACAATCAACTTTGGTAATGCATCATTTGAATATCTAATGGGTGAAAGTATAACCTTGTGTTATGAGCTGTACCATATTATTGACTTTGATGTCGATGACCTTGTCTGCCCATACAAGAGTTTCATCTTCGATAGGCCTATCTGGATCTTCGGGGATTAGGCTTCTTACTAGAACCTGGTTGACACATATAACCAACGTTATGATATTACTCCACAATTAAATATTGAGACACCTTTATAAACATTGTAGTTCAGAAGATTCCAAAACACTACACATACATCCGTTTTCTTGTCTAATTCTCGGGCATGACTGGGGCTCAATGTTTCTTTTTTTCTATTCTTCTGAATGGTATCATCTCCATCATCGCAGCTATCTGATTCAGAAGATGAGAAACTTTCCAAAACAACGTCAGTTAAAGCTGGTACAGCCTCTACGATAACTAGTTGAAGTGCCAAGGCAAACCCTTTTAGTGCTATTGTATTCTTTAATAAGGACACCTCGTCTCTTTGCTTATATTTCCAATAAGCATTTCATATGCAAGGCGCCCCCACGAAAAGGAGAAGAACTCTTCCCGGTTTAGCAAAGCTTCTGCATGTTCTTTAATCATCTTCATCTTCAAGTTTGTTGAGAGTAGAACTGAAGACACAATTGCAAGACATGCTAACTTTATCCTTACTTCTTTATCTGTAACCGTTTTTCTTCTAAGCATGTTTAATGCTGTTGAAACCCGAAGTTCATCCCTTTTGCCAAGTAACCCACGCCAATATGGTTTCTGCTTTATCTTCATCTTTGACTTCGACTTACTTTTTTTGGATATTTCCCGCAGTTGAGACCGGTTACAATGGCGAACTCACAAAGTGAAAATCTAATCGGTTTCCCAGCAAAACGAAACCAAGCTTCATATTTTTTCTCTACTTTCATTTTTCTAGATAAAATGATTCTAACAAATCTTCCTGAAAAACCTGGTTTTCCTACGATTTCAACAATCTTACCAAACGGAGACATGCGTAATGTTTGGATCTCTGCATCTTCTAGTGATTGAAGTATGTCATGAATCGCTCTCGAGGATTGGTAGGTAAGTACCCTTACTCCAACCGGTTCTTCACCCGCTGCAAACATCATTTCCGGAATTGGAATCAGAGATCCTTGATCATCTTTGATGCCAGATGAGTTCATTTTGCAAAATTCGTAGAGAGAATAATCTTAGTCGGTGGTTGATGTAAATGAAAGGTTTGCAGACACCTTCATAGATTGTTGCAGCATAAGTTATGACCGCAAGAACCATTGGTACAATATAAAATTGAAGTCCAAAGCACATTTCATCCGGCCCAAACCCATATCTGTAAACTATTAATTAATGAAAATCATAGTCAGGTGGAGAAAATAGTTTTTACGGCTCACAACCTTATCCGTTCAATAATACAAAATTGATTACGTTCAAATATATATCCGGTTTGACATTATTGTATCCTCCATTATAGAAAATATATTTGGATTTTTAGTATTAATTTCTTCTCTCTTCAGTACGAAGACAACTCGAATTTCCCGGTAGCCGGTCATATGTCAATATCACGGATGTCTTTTCCTGAGGACATAATTAGCAAGTCAAGTTACCAGGTTCTCCAATTATTAAAAGCTTTGCATAGATCTGCAATTACCGTCCACATTTTGTATATACACCTTAATAACCCATATATATATATCTGTGTTTACTGTAATGACATTATATTAGTTATTAGTTATTAACTATTTCAAAAATTTGTCAAAATAAATAATTATACAGATAAAAATATATACAGAAAGTTTACTTTTAATTAATATATAAGAGTTATTACTTATTAAAATATTTAAAGAATCTTTTCAAAAACTTGAGCGAGCATCATGCTTGGGACGAACGTTATGAATAAGACATGTAAA
Source organism: Eruca vesicaria subsp. sativa (assembly GCA_932364175.1). Lineage (NCBI taxonomy): Eukaryota > Viridiplantae > Streptophyta > Magnoliopsida > Brassicales > Brassicaceae > Eruca > Eruca vesicaria. Next base: position 133,334 of record CAKOAT010271821.1, on the reverse strand, counting down.
ATTTTTAACATTTGTTTTGTTTCTTCTACTTTTTTTTTTTGAAAACTTGTTTCTTCTACTTCTGTTATAGTGCAGAGACTTATTGGTTGGTCCGGTCGTGAGTGAAGCTCTGTCTAAGAATCTGCAACACATATTTATATCTTTACTCTAATTCAAACATAATTCTAACCGAAAAAACTTCCATATCCTATTCGACTTCGACGAATATCCAAATAGACTTTGTAAGGTGATATAAAAATATATATATGAACTAGAAGTGTTATTGACCAAACCAAAACGAATAACTCAAAAGTTTGAAAATTCAAAAGAAACCTGAAAACATGCTTGAAATTAAATCAGAATTTTGGTTTAGGTTTGGTGTTTATCTTTTCTTCTGTTTAGTTTTTTTTTTCAATTTTGGTTTAGTTCTGTAAATAAATTTTAATTTATAAATTAATTTTAATTTTATAATTCAATTCTCAGATTATTTTTTTTTAATTTATTTTATTTAAAATTTTAATTCAATTTGTAAATTATTTTTTAAATATTTGTTTAATGCATGTATCCACAAAACTACAAAAATTCATTAGCCAGGGTTATCACTCATTAGGAAATGAACAAATCGTAGCTATGTTATTGCTTTTGGCTACGGAAATTGCTTTCGCTAGTTTGTCGCTAGTTGGTGACAAATTGGCTACAGATTGAGTTTAGTGTCGGTGCTGAGGCCAACTAGAAAATTGGCTACAGATTGAGTTTAGCGTCGGTGCTGAGGCCAAGGAATCAATCTGTTGCTATCCATCGCCTTCTTAATTCTATCTGTTGCTATATGTCTAATAGCAACAAATTAATTGATAGCTATATTAACAAATTCTTGTAGTGTTACAATCCTAAATAAGTATTCTAAATAAATATTTTGTATATATTGTAATATGATATTTAGAACTATCTAAACCTCATCTGACATTATATGAATACGAAATTAGTTTAGATCCAAAATGCATTGAGGCGCAGCAGTTGACTGGACATTTAGGGGGTATTAAACAAAGTTATAAAATATATCTGAGCCAAAGTATATTAGCAAACATATTTGACTCAAACATATATCAAACCTAAATAGAACTTAGAAGGATACACCGGAATATCTAATTCGAACCTGAAAGTACATGTCTAAATTAAACCGAATAAATAAATATCCAAAATGAATGTCTTAACCAGACTATGTCAAATACACATTCGTTACCTTAGGCTTCTTGTAGGATGGATTGAGAATGTTCTATTGCTCTCACATTCCAACAAAGGAAGCTCATAGATGCATGTGGGATCACGTGACATAGGCGCTTAAGCTTTACGAAGTGAAGCCACAGTGACTCCAGCCATATTCGTGAATAGGCTTCCCGTGAAGTGTTTATGGTGGTAAAACGAAGTACCGACAAAAAATATGATAATGGAAATCGTAAGTCCCAATGTTGGAAGCCCATAACCTAGGGCATTATCCTACATTATCTTGAACATAAATAAGAACGGTTGTGGAAAAGAGAATACCAAAAAAATACTAAACACTCACCAATTGAAGAATGAATGTTTATGAATCTTTTCCTTTGGATAAAAGACATTGAACTGATCAGCCCCTATTGTATAAATGTTTGGTTTGGTGCCTCCTATACCAATTGCTAATATGTATAATGCTCTGAATAAAACGACTAATTGTAAAACCAAAGCCTTTTCAAAGTCTTCAAACATTAGTCTTTGTACATTTCGGTGGTCTAAGGTCTGGCAGAAATTCGCATATATATATATATATATATATATATATATATTAATTGAGAAGTCACTTTAGTGACTTTGATGATGTGTCACTCACATAAGGGGTTTGAGAAAATTTGTTATAATTTGATTGGTCGAATTTTTTTAATCTTTATTAATTTTTACAACTTTAATCATAACTAATCCTCGAAGAGAAAGAGAATTACAATACATTTATAAATTCATATCAATTATAAAAGTAACATTATCCTACTATATATTAATGAAAAATAAATTTAGTGATTTTTTTAGGTGTCAATCATAGGTGAAGTTGAAGAGAATTGTTATAATTTTATGGGTTGATGATTTTCAATTTTTATTGATTTTAATAAAAACCCTAAAAGAGGCAATCCTAAAACAAGTTAATGTTAATTATCAAACAATTCATATTACACATAATCATTTATAGTATCCAAAAGAAATTATGAAAATTTTATATAATATTTTTCATTTATTTTCTTTCATTTATAGTTTATTTATAAACTATATAAAGTATATTTAAAAAAATTAGTTGATAAAACTAATATACTAGCTTCATTTTATATTATAAACCAGAGGTAAACATAGCTTTATTTTTCATTACAAGTCAAAATGTACATATATAAGACATATATTTTTGATAAAAAGATAATATAATAACTATTAATGTATCACAAAACGACTTTATAAATTATTTATGCGAGTTTTAAATCATGTGCATGTGATGATTAATATATCATTTGTAAGAATAAAGTCATTTATATTAATGCATTCATAATTTTTTATAAAACATATATAATTATAAAACACATATAATATTTTTTATTTATATAAATATTTTATAATTGATTTATAATATTTTAAATCATCAATAATGAATATTGTATCTTTATTAAGAGTTTTTCGAGATAGGGTTTATCTTTAATACTAAGAGTTTACAAAAAAAATTATAATTATATATAAACAATTTACAAATATTTATAAAACCATTTATAAGAAATCGTTTTTCATCATTTATAGGAGTCTATAAATTATTTATGAAGATTAAGAGGTTTTTTAATTATTTAAAATAAAAATATATAAATTATTTATAATAGAAAAAGTTATTTTCTTGAGTTATACGACCACTTATTAGGATATATGAAACTATTTATACGGATTTTCAAAATTTCTGAGAAATTATTTTTAAAATGTTTTTAAAATAATGCTTTATCTATTATTTATAAATATATAGTTTCCTTTATAAGAGGTTACAAAATCTTATAAAATAAAATTCAATCACAAAATATTGTTTTCTTCAACAGTTAATCATTTTCTTATTATTTATCCAAATCTCAAAGAAAAAAAATATATTTGAATTTTATCTAAAAGCAAAATATATACAAATCCAATTATATCAATCATAAAACTATCCAAAGAACAGTAAAAATATATTCTTAAAATATGAAATTTCATACATTATTATTTTTATTAAATTGGTAGATATTCACAAATATATAGTTATTTTTCTTCTTAATAGTTTTTGTATATTATACTTTAATTGTAAGTGTGAGTCTATTTTTCACACAAGTACATGTTTTTAGATTTTAAATTTTTTTATAGATGAAAAACTTGATCTACAAAAATATTAAACAATATGTATATGTATATATATATATGTTTAAGACGATAATGATATAAAAATACATTCATCCTCAATGGAAGAAATCTTAATTAGGCATATATGATTTTTGATTAAAAAATCTAATAAAATATTTTTTTTTTGTAAAAGATATAGAAAATATAACTAAATACTACATAAATCATATTTTAGTTTTTAAAAAGAGTTAATACCTAAAATATTTTTACTAAAAAAACATTCACCAAAAAATTTACATTCAATTTTAAAATATCTAAAAATATTATTGAATGCCAAAAACATAATAATATTATATTAAATTTAAAATTAAAATTGTTTTTACCCGCAAATTTGTGAGCAACCACCTAATAATAAATAATTGACAGGCACGCGAGCTTGGTCAGAATTGACAAAAAATTGTTTGCTCTTGTTTTCATTTTCACCGACATTTTCTTACTTTCATGTTTCCTATGAATTTTTCTTTTTTCTATCACCTGGCACTTTCACGATTTCATTTTAACTAATTTGGATATCTCCTACCATAACACTATATGTAAGAACATATTATTTCATTATAATTTCAACCGTTAAATTATTTTCATTTTCAACCACGACACTTGATTTTACTTCTTCTTTTTTGACAAAGACAACGCTAGATTTTACACTAAAAAAATATTTTATTTTTATATTAAAAAACTACATTTAGAATTTAATATGTTAAAATAATTATTATGTAAATATGTTACCATAAAATACAGTATGTTAATTGTATTTTATTTTACTCATTTTATTGTATTTATCTTAGCTATTTATATAATTTAAAATTTTATTAATATAGTAATTGAATAATATTTAGTGTGTGAATATATATCACACTTTGATGTAGTACTATAACTTTCCGCTAAAATTTTGTAATTCTTAGCGTTGAGTTAGAAAAATTTTAGTGTAAAACCAAACAAAAATATATTTTACTGTTAGATTGTAGACAACTCGAAAATAATGCAAAACCACTCTTTGCCTACAAATATATTCACATTTATAGAGTTGTATTGTCTAAATATGTATAATAGCCTAATTTTCTCCTAAAACTCATAATTAAAAATATCATGATCATGATACTTCAAAAAACTAAGTGGTGGTAGTCTATTAATAATCTTTTGGGTTTGATATGTATTCATATTCTTCATATGTTTGATTTCGTCAGGAAACTAAATTATCACTATTTGTCCAAAGTGGATTTGGTGTTCGGGCCAAATGGTTTACATGGTAGACTGTAATAGATGATCAGTCCATCCCTAACATTAGTCGGAAGGTATTCTGAATTTGGGTCAAGCAGTGTGGTAAATTTTTGGGCTAGGCTACTCTATATATAGTACTAAATGTGTTCCTTTCGAAACCAACTAGATTAACAAATCGGTTTTATCACAAAATATGATACTTCAAGAAGTCACAAACAATAACATTCTTTTTTTCTAAAACAAAATTGTCTCAAATTTTTTTTTTCTGAAACATATAATATTATTCTCCTACCAAGTGTATTAACTATATATATTAATTGAGAAGTCACTTTGGTGATTTTGATGATGTGTCACTCACATAACGGGTTTGAGAAAATTTGTTATAATTTGATTGGTCGAATTTTTTTAATCTTTATTAATTTTTACAACTTTAACTAATCCCAGAACTAAATAAAACTCATTGCCAAACAACAACTTAAAGTTTAACCTATTCTTCCATCTTCGTCGTTATTGCAGCAGACCCAAGTTATTTTGTATTCTACAAAGTTGAATAATGGCAGATCTCAACGAAAGTTGTAACCTTTCTCAAACACACAGAAAACGTAAGTTTATGAGGGTCCTATGCGTGACTTTTTATGTAGTTTGTAGGTTCTTTTTGTGATCTAGAAAATTTTAAATGTAGCTAGGTGGCTGTTTGTTAAATCTAATTAGCCTCAAGTTCCTTTTCTGGTTCACTTGAATCATACCTTTGCTTTACCTATTTCCCACTGAAATCGTACCTTCCCGATTTTGATTTTGATTTTGATTTTGAAACCAATTAAAGGATACATAAAACTGCCAACAGCCTCAAGTATTTATGACTGAAACTGCTGTTCTGAATGATGCATCGATGCTGGCAGGTAAGCCTCTTTGTGTTGGTAAGACTGAAAGTGAGGTGAATCCTCGCACAGTTGAAGTCTCAAGGGATTAGCAGCTAGCACGTCAGCTTGAAAGACAGACCATGTTCATCCAATAGCCACTGGATTATTTCTTGCCGAGATGCCAAGTTCTGTTGAAAGTGATCCTTTGACGTTCAGTTCATTCTTTTTCATGATTTACTTATTAACTATGATAAGAATATGTAAATAAAATATAAAATTTTAGTATTAACAAATTTAAAATTTATATATGATTGTTTTTGTATGTATTTGAAATTTTAGAATTTTGGAATTTTATATAGGTATCTATACGTAATTATGTATGATCAAAAACAATTTTAATTAGAAATGTAGATCAAATCTTAGAATTTTATGGATCTCATTTCATATATCTTTTCATTTTACAGTGTTCGAGACTTCGAGTGATGGAAAATAAATGGAGTGTCAGTGGGCTTGATTGGTAGAGTATTAGCAAGTTCCCTAATGTTTTTTAAAAAGCAATTGGTAAAATATTTGCATTTAAAATATATAAAGTTTCAAAACTAATTTAATATAATTTATTTATTTGTCTAATAATATTATAAAATTATATTTTTAAAAATTATTATTTAAAAAAAGAATTATAAAAAATTATGTTAAATTTTAAATTATTTTTAAAAACTATATTTTAAGTTTTTCAAATGCAAATAAACAATTTAACATTAATTATGGTCAGGATTTAACATAACCATAATGATTTAAAAAATAAAAAAAAATTAAAAATTAACAAATTAAAAATTAAATTAGTTTTATATCATGATTTAACAATTTAAAAATTAATTATGGTTATGAGAAGTTTACGTTCACGTGTCAATCCTATTTATCTTCCATTTTTCTATTGCTATGTTTTTTTTTTAATATTTTGGTTATTATTCGATATAAATATTTATTTTGAATTTTATTCTCATTTCGTTTGTTTGTTTTGACATGAAATTTAGAAAATACTTAAGATTTAAAATAATTAAAGAGATACATACTTAGGTTAAGATCTGCACTTTATGCACAATAAGTATTTTATATTTATTATTTATTTTATATTTTACTGCATATTATAAATAATAAAATAATAAATATATATTAAATAACTAAGAAATCAGTTACTATTATGTAATAAATTGGCGTATGCATATAAATTTAACTATTACTCTTGTTTATTCACAATTAGGGTAAATAAATCAAAATAATCAATCTTATATATTGTATATGATATATAATTAAATTTAAATGATATAAACATAATAATATATCACACTTTTAATATGGATATTTATTAAATGAGGTTTCTGCTCATATGATTTTATGATTATTTACATATTTGTGTAACAAAACTTTACACCAACGATTTTTTTTAATGTGAGATGTTTAGTAGTTTCAATAATTTATAATCATTTTAAAAAAACAATGACAAATTTCAAAGTTAAAATATTGGCTTTTCAATATATGTTCAAGGAAAATATCAAAAATATAAATATGTATTTTCATACGATGTATAGTTTAATTAAAATGATATAAAAATATATAAACTAAAATTATTTCCTCATATGGTCTTATAATCATTAAATTTTAGTATACAAAAAAAAATTAAAACCTTGATCTTAAAAGTTTATCTGGGACTTTTAACAGTTTTAGTAATTTATACTCATTTTGAAAAATTCGAAATACAACATACACAAAAAAAATCTAGATTTTTATTATATGATTAATGTAATTGTGTAATTTATTTTAATAATAAAGAAATAAACAAAATGAAAAAAGTATACTGATTGTTATCAAATCTTTATTGTTTAAAATCATTAATTGTCATATATATATTTTAATCACATTAGGTAATTCCGTAGGTTTTATTTAAGGAAAGCATGCGAAACAATAAATATTTGATATATGCGACCAACTATATCCTACGGAATATTTTATTGCTAGAGAATATAATTTTTAAACTATACATTATATCACATGCTCTAGAATCCTTGGGATTTGAAATAGAAGTCAAAGAGCTATGCCACGTAGGATTGAGGTTATTTTTAATTCTTACAAACTTAAGGTTACAACTTTTTAAATGATTCTCAAATAATATATAGGGGATTAACGAAATCTAAGTAACAATTGCCATAAAGCTTAGCCAACATTTTCCTGTGATTATTTTTTTCCTGTGATTCATGGTTGTGCTGATATCTAAATTTGTGTTATCAATACTATTAAATTTAGGAACATGTTGATATTAGTTCACTCCAATTTAAAATAAGACAACATCTAAATAAAACGGTATCCAAATGAATACTTTTAAAGTCCTATTTTGAAGAGATAACCACTCCAAGTTCTATTTTAAAGGGATAACCACTTTAAGTCATATTTTAAAAAATTACGTATATATGGCAACACATATTTATAGAAAAATATTTTTGTATTTTTTGTTATTGGGTGTTTTAATAAATATATAAATAATTATATATGGACAAATGTGTGATACGAAAAAAACTTATATGTACCACACAAATAATATATTATTATATAAAAAAAATCTAAGATATGTTAATGTTAAGGTATGTATTATATAATTTTTCTAACATGATGATTATGATTATAAAGCTGATAAAAATATGATAGAATTTTATTTTTTCAGTTTATAAACAATAAATTAATATATTAATGTATAATAATATTTAAAAACTATTTTTGAAATTAATGGAAATATTTAGATTGATATATTTATGTTTAAAATAAAAAGATATAGAAAGAAATTATAAATAAAATAGTTCAAAAATTCTATATATTATTAAGTTAATAAAATACATTTAATAAAATTTCTAAATGATAATCCAAATTAAACAAAATCACACATGAAAAAAATCATGAATTTTATTTTAATAGATAAGATTGCTTCTTTAAACTAAACCGGTTGAATGTGTTGATAATTCATCTATCTCATTTAAACTAAAGTATGAAAATGGGTTGTAAGCCGGAGTTGATTAGTCTAGGAAAATTATAATGAAATTTATATGATCAAATTAATTAGTTACATAAATATTTGGTCAATACGTCACATTTATAAACCAAATTACGATATTGATAATACACATGCCTTCAAATAAATGTTTACTCTATCAAACCAGGTTAGATGGAATTGATTGTAAAATGGTTTCAAAATAATCTAAACCAAATTTAAATAGCTTACACATATAATATGTTACGATTCATATACAACCGTAAATATGTTGTTTTCGCTGTTCTAATGATTTACATAGTATGAACGATTTATTCAAGTGCAAAATGATTTTCAATTAACTTATTAATAGGAAAGAAGTTAGCTTTACCTAGATCCTAGGAATAGTTTAAAATTTAATGGCAACTTACGTAATATACACATGAACAAAATTTATGGTTAGGATATAAAATAATAGCAAAATTATATTTAATAAACATTTTAATGAATGGTCCAACTTAAAAAATCACATATTAAGTGAAGTCGTGACTTCTGCTTTAATAGTATAGACTAGATTTTATCCGCGCTTTTAAAGCGCGGGATTTTTCCTTTTTTATTAATAGATATGCAAAAAAAACTATTTTAGTTATATAAAAGCTTTACAAATTTTGTTTTTATTCTCTCACATATCATCGTATCACTACATTTCTTGTTTATCACATGTTTTTGTACGCTAGGAGAAAGATAGGATTGAATATAAAGTTTTACTATATTAAATGTTCAATTGAAAGAAGAATAAAAGACACCAAAACTTGATATGATGAGAAGTCGAGAAAGAAGTCAAATCTATTATTATGTACGTGATGTTACTCACAGCTCGTTGTGGCCCTCTTCTTCTTTGGCACCAGCTTCAGATTCAGAAGCATTAGTGTTGTCTTCTGAGCCTTTTGATTTATCCTCCTCCGTTGCGTTCTTCTTCTTGCTTGCTTTCTCTATATCTATCTTTGGCTTTGGAATTTTATTTACCTTCATCACCTACATATATCTTTTATTTTAACCCCCAAAAAACTTAAATGAAAATCCTCTTTTTGCTGACTTTAATTATCTATCAAACTGATTTCGTGTACCTTGTCTTGCAGAGTATATACATTGGCGTACACTTCATTTGATGTGAACACTGGCTTGCTCCACATTGTAGTCCTGTTACAAAGACTCGTCATTTAATATGTTAGTTTTACTGCAAAATATGTGATGTCAATCACAGCGTACCTCATTCTCTTCGGTTAGGTATTTTTGAGTGTATTTAACTGCTACATGTTGTGCTGTAAGCTCATCTGATTTTTACAAAAATATGTATCAAATGTTTTGTATCAAATTACTTTTTTACCAAGCAAGCTCCGGTTCAATCAATATGAGCAGAGAGCAAACCTCAAATATATGGGGCTCCCAGTGGCTTTTCGTAAGTCAAGCCGCCCGAAAACTTTGTGGCATTAGCATCCACCGTCCATGTAAAGCCAATCTTGCACCTAAAAGCACAAAAGAAACCACTTAGTGTCAGATGTCATCACTCATCACTGGAACCCAATGGTATATAGTTCGAAAAAAAAAATACTTGCCTTATCAAGTTCCTCAATAAACGTCTTGCTTTTTTCTTGGGTGGAAATCTTTTCAAATTCAAATGTTTCTAGCTGTTCAAGGACCAAAATAAAACCAAAGAATTGAGTGTTTAAGTAGAAGCCAGCTAAAGACACACTAATATAGAGAAAGCAAAAACTATATAGCAACAAAAGAAACATGAAGTAACGGAGATAGTGATCTATATAAAGCGCACACACACCTCTTTGGTAGCATATATATAAGATTTGAGGTTGTTTTTAACTTTAGCAAGAGGCTCTTTCGTAAAAGGTGCTCGGGAAACATTCTCTCTGAGCTTGAGATGGCAGATTTCGAAACCAACTACTCTGCTGGTGAAATCTTACGATCATTGCTGGAAGAAGCTCCAAAGGAAGCGAGTGAAAGAGGAAGATTAGCCATAGCTATCACCGTTTCGTGTGTTTCGTGCTAGATCAATAATATCGCCTCTTGTATAAATAAGAAAGGATAGGTAGGTTAATGAATGATTGTGGGATACTTTGGCTATGAATGGTCACCAAAGGAACGAGGAGGAACAATACATTCCTTAATATTCCTAAAAAAATTTACCATTCATAAGGAATAGCTTTTCCTTTCTATTCCTCATCATTCCTTTTATTGTAGAGATTTATTGAACAAATTTGTTCCTTATTAAACTTGATATGGAATAACTATTCATCTTCATTCCCATAATTTTATTCCCATCTATTCCTTTTTTATTTGTTCTTGATGTTCCTGTGACGGTTACCAGTTAGAGCCTTTGATTTTCGTAGAGTAGTATATATGATGGATATTCTTTGCGAATTGGTTTTCAGAATCAACGCGTATATAGGAAATATTAGATTTTGAACAAACGGATATTAATTGTATATACCAAATATAGAAAATAGGATCTCTTATTTATTTTGGCGATTTGAAAAAAAAAATAGAAAAGGTAGTGGCATTCCAATGTAAATAAATCTAAAAACTAAGGTAGGGATTCTGCTTTAATAGTATAGATGATACTAGATTCTAACTCGTCTTAAAGGCGGATATATTTTTTGTTTTAATTGTTTTTCTAAAAATTTAATTTTTATATTTGTGTGATTTTCTTATCATATTTGTGTTTAATATTAATTTAATTTAATATAATTTTTGTAACTATATTAAATATCTCAGGTTGCATAACTATACACTTAATATTTCAAAATTGTTTTTTTTCTAAAATATGCAACATATTATATTTTTTATTAGTTACCTATCATAATTATTTAAAAATATTTGTACCCAAATACTAGATTATAAACATTTTATATTTTTAAAAAATACAAAATAAAACATTTATTGTAATTTCACTTTTTATTTTCACCCCTAATACTACGAAATAAAATATATATTACTTCCACTGACTATTATGGTATAATATTTAATTATAATACACTTTGATATTTGTTTTTCAAAAATAATTATCACAATACAACAATGTAACTTACATGTCAGTCCTAGAAATTAAAACTTATTCAACTAGACATTAGTTTATTCAGATTTTAAATATTTTCCACAAACATTATGTGTATCAATTAACAAAGCACTTGATTTTAAAAACAGGGGTTAACAGGGTTTAAGTGGACTTTTAATAGAAATAAATATTCATATAAATTTATTCATTTTAACGAGTTTTAAATAGTTTATTCGATTAATTTTTTTTCCGTTAAATGTGATTTTCCTAAAAATTAGAGGAGACCATATTAACCCATTTACACACACACACACACACACACACACACATATATATATATATATATATATAAAATTAATAATATATATATTAAAATTTATTAAGATTTTCTTAAACTATCATATATTTCATTGATTAGTGTAAATAATCAAAGAAGTTATAGTAGTTGAAATAAACTTATTAAGACTTTTTATGGTGGAAAAAATAGTAATTTATTTTAAAAGAAAAGATAGACTATAATTATAAAATCCATAAGAAATAAAATAGAACTTTTATTTTTCGTTTTATAATAAAAATTAATCAATATTAACTTATAATATACTATATTACTAATTAAGAAATTATTAATGCATTGTTTAATTTTTAGCAAGATTTTTTTTTAGATTTGTTTTCAACATATTTTGTTATAACTTAAAATAATGTTTTATGAATTGTTAAAGTTTTTTAGAAATTTTTTTTAACTGATTTATTTAAATAAGTAAATAATTTATATTAATGATATTGATGACTTTTTATGGTTGATAAAATTGTACTTTTCTTTGAATAGAGAAGATTAGGGAATATGGGACAGCTATATGTTTGCATGTATCACTTGCATCCATAGATAGATAATGCATTTTAGGAGTTATTCAACAACTAAAATAAGCTAAATCTTGTTTTCAAAAAAATAAAATAAAAATAAGCTAAATCTACAACACAAGAAGAAAAAAGAGAAACATATAATACATGAACCATAAGTCTTTATATAACTCCTGAATAACAAATATTGTATGAACTATAAGACTCTATAATAAAATGTCTATAAAATATAATTATTTTTTTTCGTATTTATTCTGTAAGACTTAACTATACTAAATTTTTAAATTACATATAATTCTAAAAAAAATTGCTCTTTAGGAAATGTTCGCTAATTGTACATTTAATAATACAAAAGTAAAATTTGTTTCTATTTCGGGTTCTACATCTAAAGGAGGAGTTGTAGATGTTGGTTTATTGGAGAGTCGTATTTACAATGTGTCGGGTAAGTTTTGACAAGTCCAAACAAATTTAAGGTGTTATATCACTAAATACAAGGCATCACCGTTCATGAACACTTAGTGGCATTCAAATTGGGAAGTATCGATCAGGATACAATTGGTTGGAGGCACTGGTAAAAGCAAGTATCAATATTCATTTTACAGCTTTTTAAAAATTTAAGTGGTACATAATTCATGTTCCCCTTATATGCGTTTGTATATAATTAAATTATCGTTCATGTGAAGAGATCAGTATGATATTTTTGTACAAATTTTTTTAATGAAACTATCAAAAAGGACACAAAAGAGTATTGAGCTAGGAACATAGTTATTAACTGATGTCACAATCGCGACCACCCATGTGGTCCCAAAACCGATGTCAAAAACGTTTCCGGTCTAACAGACAAGTGTCAAAGAGTTAGAAGACAAAAAAAAAGTAAACATAATTTTCTTTGGTCCGATACCAAATTACACTTAAGACAATAGTATTCTTGTACAAGGTGCGGTCAACTACCTAGTACTGATAATGTCAGCAACGACATTCCTTGAAAAAATAATACATAAACTAAGCCGGTTAAATCGATTTGAAATTAACCGGTGTAATCTTGTTGATGATTAAATCGGTCATGACGGCACGACATTATGTAAGTCACCGGTGTATTCTTTATTCACTTAACTGTTTTTAATTTATGGTTTCACCTTCACAGCATGTCTTTTTGGTAAAATACAATAAATTTTTGTTGTCACAGTATTTGTTTTCACAATATATATTTGTTTAAATATTATATATTAATCTTTCTAAAGATCATCTGTGCACCAAAATCTATACACGAATCCAAACTATATGTAGTCAAGCATTGCACGTTGTTTCAAAACTGTAGGTATGATTGATTTTTGCGGGATTATTATGCCCTATATATTAACAGAGAAAAAATTTAAAAGTTATAATTTGTAATTTGTACTAAATAAAAAATGTTTTGCTGAGTTGTCCCGTAGTTGAAATGCTAATTTCGTTTACGTAACGGTTTGAGAATCAATTGAGAATTTTATTAGTCTAAAATTAAATTTCTAAATAATATTATATTATACTGTATGTTCATTATGACCATTCATTTATCAAATAGAAATTTATTATATATGTTTTTCTAAAATAAAACCTACGAAATTACCTAATATAATTAAGATATATATGACAATTAATGACTTTAAATAATAAAGGTTTGTTAACAATCTGTCATTTTTAATTCTTTATTATTTAAATAAATTACATAATTACATTAATACTATAATAAAAAGTTATTTTTTTGGTATATGTTGTATTTTGAATTTTTCAAAACGAGTATAAATTACTACAATTATAAAAAAGTCCCATATAAACTTTTGTGATCAAGGTTTAAATATTTTTTCTATAATAAGATACAATGATTATAAAATCAAATGAATAAATAATTTTATTTTAATAGGTGTTTACGTTAATATATATATATATATATATATATATATATCATTTAAATTAAACTATACAACATATGAAAATACATACTTATATTTTGATATTTGCATTAAACATATATTGAAAATTTAATATTTTACTTTTGAAATTTTCATTTTTTTTTAAATGATTATAAATTATTTAAACCACTAAACATTTCATATTAAAAGAAAATCATTGCTCTAACTTTTTTTTACATAAATATGCAAATAATATAAAATCATATGAGTAGAAACATCATTTAGTAAATATTCATATTAAAAGTATATTATATATTTATGTTAATATCATTTAAATTTAATTATATATCATATACGATAGATAAGATCGATTGTTTTGATTTATATACCCTAAAATTATTGCGAATAAACAAGAGCGGCCGTTTGATTTATATGCGCACGCCAACTTATTACATAATAGTAACTGATTTATTAGTTATTAAATATATAATATAATAATTATTTTACTATTTCATAATATGCAGAAAAAATAAAATAAGTCAGAAATATAAAATATTTATTTTGTACAAGCGCGGAGCTTAACTTAAGTATATACTTCTTTGATAATTTGAAATATTAAACATTTTCTAAATCTAAGGCCAAAATAAAAGAACGAAATGAGAATAAACTCAAAATTTAATATTTATATCGAGAAATAACCAAAATGAAAAAGAAGTGACAAACAAAATTGAAGATAGTTAAGATTGGTACGTGAACGTAAACTTCTAATAACGGAAATTAATTTTTAAATTGCTAAATCTTGATATAAAATCGAGTTGGCATAGTTTCATTCTAACCAAATAGTAGACCTCAGATTGTTCGGCCTAAACGTTAGGTTCTTATGCGATAAGTGATTTTTGACCTAAAATATTTAAACCTTCGTGTTATTAAACCTTCAGGATATTAAAACCGGTAATCTCTATAATACTATTTGAGAAGTCAGTTTCCTACGTGTCGCGCTCACGCTAACTTTCGCGATGGTGGATTACAAAGATACCTTTAATGAATTGTTACATTTAAAGATTTTATTTATTTATTTAGTTTTTTTTTTACTTTTTTACCAATAACATATATAATAAAAAGAAACATTTATTAAGTCATAAAACAGATTTAAAAATAAAAATAGATGTATCTAATATGATTTTATTAAAAAGGAAAGTTCACAAAATAGTAATATTCCTTTTAAAACATATTTTAAATAACAGAAAATATATTTTGAAACTAATAAAAATACATCTGTTCATGAAAATAATAAAAATATACCAGTTACACTTTATTTTATAATATGTTTTACAATTCAACATATAACTTGATAAATATTATGAAAATAAATGTATATTTAAGCGATAAATAAAACAAATTTGATTTAACTAAAATAAAAAGAAATTATACTTCAGTTTAATTTAAAAATATATTTAGCTCAATATACTCACAATATGAGTGACTCGACTAATCTACATTATATCCAAAATTAAAGATCTAACTACAATAAGAATATATAATCTTATAACAATAATAATCTATTTATTTATACATATAAATTACAGGTTGATTCCAAACATATTAAAAAAGAAACATAAAATATTAACATAAAATATTAACCAATTGAAGTTTAGTTCTTTTGTATAATTTATATACTTGCATGAGACTTAAAAATATTATTATTATATTCATTTATGTAATTTTGAATCAAACACTTCAACTTATTATTTATAGCATTTTAAGCATAATATATATTAAGTTATACATAATAACTATAATATATTTACATTTATAAGAAATAAATAGCCTAAATGAAAATAAGAAAATTAATCAAAATTTTATTATATTAAGAATAAAACATATTATAGTTGAATTCGAAAAATAGATATTATCCAATATACAAAATTTATAACCAAATCGACTACTGATCCAAAAAATAATCAAACCTACTATAATATATCTAAACTCATATCTCTAATTAGAATAGTATAATATTTATTAATATAAATTATACATATAAATTGATTCAAAATCATAATTAGATATCAATTAATTATTATAACAGTTTACTTTTATAAATCATACCCGTGCATGAGCACGGGAATATCACTTAATTATTTATATTATTAGATCAGATGGTGTGATGGATTAGAATTGATATTTTGTGTTTTGCTATTTTTTCACGAGCCGTTTTGTCAAAACATGCAACATATATAAAATCACTTCTATGCAGGTTTAAAGGACCATTTAGCCAGTTTGGATTATAAATGTTAATCACCAAAAGATTCCTTAAACCATCTTTAATATAAAAGATTAAAATGATTCAGACTAATGTGAGACGACCAACGAATTGATGCTCTCATTTTGACTATAATTACTTTTACATGAAATATTTATAGTATAAAAATGCTAAATATTAATATAATTGTTCAGTACACAATTATAAGTTATTACGTACCAATGTAAGAAAGTTTAAACTTATATTACATAGATTTTATAATACTTTTTGTACATGGAATCTTTCAGGACTTTTTGTTGTTGTTATATTATATCGGTTTCTTACTTTACATGTTCTGTTTCTTGCAGCTTTGAGTGAAGCTATAGACATGTAAGTACAATCTGTAGCAACTATATCTGATTGGTACGAATATGGATGCAGCTATAGCGAATGGATTGATGAGTGTGAGAGGGTTAGCACTGTGGAAGATGATGTTGAGCAAGAAGAAGAATTAGAAGCTGAAGAAGAAAAAGTATATGAAGAAGAAGAGGATGAAGATGGCCGTGTGTCTGTCAAAAGGAACTTTAACTACAGAGGATAACCATGCAAGTCCTTTTAGACATTGCCTTTGTATTGTAATATAAATTCTATCTGAGGACATTGCAAGAACAATCTCTAGTGTTTTCTCAGTGTCTGATAGACAGAACAACAGTTTGTGATGAATTAAAGCCTTTGCCAAATCTGTTTTGATCGAGAAGCTGAATTCATTCCCTTACTCGTTATTTAGCACCCTTGTCTCCTGTTTTACATTTGATGAATCAGTGATTTCGGCTCTGTACACATAAAACTTGGCAACCATCAAGAAAAGGATAAAGTTAACCAAGTTTATAGCCGCAAAGAGCATGTAATAGTGATCCAACCGAGACTCATTCAAGTTGTTTAGAATCCATCCTCTTCCCTGATTCTTCGTTACTCGTGCCACCGTCGAAAGCAAAAAGCTACTCATGAAGTTCCCGGCTGCTAAACTCGTTGTCATATACGATGTCCCAAGGCTTTTCATACTCTCAGGTGCTTGATCATAGAAGAACTCAAGCTTTGCTACTTCCATGAAAGTATCAGCCAAACCCATTAGCACAAACTGTGGAAGCAACACGAAAATGGTCAAGGGAAGCGGTACAGCGGTCTGGTGGACTAGACCGTGGTCAGCAGCGAACTTGAGCCTATACCGTTCTGTTACTGATGCAATGATCATGATCAAGATGTGGAGGATGATACCGATTCCCATACGTTGAAGCAGTGTGATGCCTCTTGGGTTTCCAGTTAGTTTCCGTGCGAGTTTGACAAAGATTTGGTCGTATATGACTATGGTGACGAGCATGGAGAATGTAGTGAAGCCTACAAGACTTGCGGGTGGGATGCTGAAATTGCTAGTGATGTGACGGTTGAGGAGGGTTCCTTGTTTGACGAATAAAGTGATGACTTGAGCGAGCATCATGCTTGGGACAAACGTTGTGAACAAAACAGGTAACATTCTTAACATTTGTTTTGTTTCTTCTACTTCTGTTATAGTGCAGAGACTCCATTTATTGGTTGGTCCGGTCTTGAGTGAAGCTCTGTCTAAGAATCTGCAGCACATAGTTATATCTTTAGTCTAATGAATGTAACCAAACAAAACGAAACTCATTCAACTAGGCTTGGACACAAAAATCTGAAACCCAAAATTCAAACAGAATTTGGACCCAAAACTTCCATATCCAACTCGACTTTAAGGAGTACCCAAATAGATTCTGTAAGGTGATATAAAAATATATCTACACTAAAAGTATTATTGACCAATTCGAATAACTTGAAAGTTTGAAAATCCGAAAGAAACTGAAAACACTTTAAAAATCAGGTTAGTATCCTGAATAAGTACTCTAAATACTTAATTTAATATTTATTTTTAATATGATATCTAAAACCATCTAAACCTGATATGACATTATCTGACTTTAAAATGAGTGTGGATCTAAATGGATCCGAAATGGATCCTAAAGAAAATAATAAAATATATCTGAACCAAAATATTATTACCAAATAAAGTATTAGTAAACAAATTCTACTCAAACATGTATGAAACGTAAATAGAACTTAGAAGGATAAACCCAAAAATTAGATTCAAACTTGAACGTACATGCCTGCATTAAATATCCGAATGAATATCCTAACCGAACTGGACCAAATACACATTCGTTACCTTAGACTTCTTGTTGGGTGGATTGGGAATGTTCTCTTGTTCTCATATTCCAACAACGGGAGCTCATGGAAGCATGTGGGATCACATGATATAGGCGCTTGAGCTTTACGAAGCGAAGCCACAATGACTCTAGCCATCTTTGTGAATGGGCTTCCTGTGGGGTGTTTATGACGGTAAAATGGAGTACCTATCAAGAATATGATAATGGAAATCGCAAGCCCCAATGTTGGAAGCCCATAACCTAAGGCCCATCCTATATTATCTTGAACATAAACAAGAACGGTTGTGGCAAAAAGAGTACCAAAGAAGATACTAAACATCCACCAATTGAAGAATGAATGTTTATGAATCTTCTCTTTTGGATCAAAGACATCAAACTGATCAGCTCCTATTGTAGAAATGTTTGGTTTGGTGCCTCCTGTACCAATTGCTAATATGTATAGTGCTCCAAAGAAAACGGTTAGTTGTAAAACCGAAGCCTTTTCGCAGTCTTTAACATTAGTTTTTGTACATTTCGGTGGCCTAAGATTCGGTAGCGATACTGATAATGTCAGCAATGCCATTCCCTGGAAATGATACATAAATTAAACCGTTAAATCAATTTGAATTTAACCGGTGTAATCTTGTTGCTGATTGAGATGTTGATTGTTTGCAGTTTTTCAAGTAGTTTTTAGTTTTTGTTTTTTCAAAAACTATTTTTCTTCCGATCAAGATTTTGAAGAAATAGATTTCCTAAATTGTAGGAAACCCAGTTTTTGAAATACTGTTCATTTTCAAACAAAAACCAAAATCCAGCTTTTTCTAGTTTTTGGCTTGAAGATAATTTTACATTTGTGATTATTAAAAATATCAGCTAATGAACATACACGTAGGACATGAAGAAATTTGAAATGTATTATCATCCAATTAATATACGCCAGTTTTTAGTTTTGTTGCTTATCACATTCATATACGTCACTTGTTTCTTGTTTTTAATTTTTTTTTATTAAGATTAATTGTACTAAAACTATTACAATATATGAATGATATTTCATTTAATGATAAACTGATGTTCACATTTTTCGCTTTAATATAGTAAACTACGAAATAACTCATTAAATGTTTAATTATTAATAAAATAATAATTACATATTAATATATATAAAATAAAGAAATATTAAAACAAGATAATAAATTGTTTTTTCTTTAAAAAACATTTTTCAATTTCTTTTATAAAACAATTTTTATAAAAAGGTTTAGAAAAGACTTCTAGGATATTTTCTTGATTTGTAAAGAAACTTCTAATTTATAATAATGCATTTCTAAATTTGATTTATATACATATTTAAATATTTATAATATTTTAATAAATATGTTTATGTGCTTAATTTTCTGATATTATATCATATTTTTAATATTATAAAATAATTACTTTTACAATTAGTAATATTTTTATGTTACTAGTTTAAAAACAAAGACCAAAAGCTGAAATTCAGAATCTATTTACCATTCATGCTTTTTGCAAAAACTAAAATCTACTGCAAAAGCAACCAAAAACTAAAATCTAAAACTAAAAACTAGAATCCAAAAACTAAAAGCTAAAAACATGAAAACAATCATCACCTGAACCGGTCATGACGGCACGACATTATAGTCACCGGTGTATTGTTTAATCAGTTAACTGTTTTTAATTTGGGTTATGGTTTCACCCTCACAACATGTATTTTTGGTAAAATACAAAAGGATTTGATTGTGACAATATACAATATATATATATATATATATATATTTAAAAATTCAATATATTAATCTTTCTAAAGATCATCTATACACGAAATCCAACTATATATAGTCAAGCATTGCACGTTGTTTCAAAACTGTAGGCTATGAATGATTTATGGAGGATTATTATTGAACTTGTTTGATAAAATATAGGAGAATGTCGTTTATTCTCTAAAATTTACCATTCAATATCAAAACTATGAAGTCCTTGAGCAAAAATTTTTTTTAAAAATTATACGTACCAAAAAATAAATAGCGGAAGAGATGACAAAAGTAATGTAGCGACCGAGATGAGCGTCGGCAACATAAGCACCCAATATTGGAGTGAGCCAACTAGTCCCAACCCAATTGGTCACATTGTTAGACGACTGGACCGTGCCTTCGTGCAATTTGGTAGTCATGAATATCACTAGATTGCTCGATATCCCGTAATAAGCCATTCTTTCAAATATCTCGTACACTAAACATTTAACATTTCAAATATCAGCCACATAAACATTGTAATTAATCATATAATATCACGTAGATATCTAAAGTTAAGCGAACTAATAACACATACCAATGACGAAGGAACAAGCTTTCCAACGACCTCTTTGGGATCTTCGGACAGGATTGCCTCGAAGATCAACAGTTCCATCTTTTGTGTAATCATCTCCTTCCTCTTGTAATGTCATTTCCTCTCTCCCCTTCTATCTTTTTTTTTGCTTGAGAGTTGTTACTTGGTTTCATGTATATAGAGAGAGGAAATGAGGAATGAGTCACATATATTATCTTAATATTTAGATAAGTTGCTGAATAATCACTAATCCTTGAATTAGTCACATGCCTTCTACGTTTATTCTTGATTATTATTTGGAAACAAACTTTAATCAATATTCTATTACTAAAAGTACTATTGAAAATAAGTGAAAATACTAAATCTCAATGAAATGATTTTGACTAAACATATAACAAAAATGATACTGTAACAGGTGTCAAAACATCATTAGCACTTGAAATTCAAATGAGTCTCTTAAAGTATACTGTATTTATATATAAGAAGACAGCTGTATTAAAATCTCTTAAATATTCAATTTTTTACCACCCAACATATGCCACAAATGTGAGAGAAGATCTTCATTTTATTTTTTTCTTTTTATGATTTTTCTATTTTAATCTTATACTAGGATAAGATCTGCGCCTTTACCATCCAATGCCACGAATGTATGTAATTAAAATATAAAATATTAGTATTGAAAAATTTAAAATTTACATATGATTATTTTTATATGTATTTGAAATTTTAGAATTTTGGAGTTTTTATATAATTATCTATACGTAGAATCAAAAACAAATGTAATTAGAACTGTAGATCAAATCTTAGAATTTAATGGACCCGATTTCATATATCTTTTCACTTTTCAGTGTTCGAGTGATGGGAAATAAACGGAGTGTCACTTGACTTGATTGGTAAAGTATTAGCAAGTTCCCTAATGATTTCTTAAGAAGCAGTTGGTAAAATATTTTGCATTTAAAATATATATAGTTTCAAAACTTTTAATATAATTTATTTGTCTAATAATATTAGAAAAGTATATTTTTACAATTCTTTTAAATAATTTTATAGAAAATTAAGTTGAATTTTAAATTATTTTTAAAAACAATATTTTAAGTTTTTCAAATACAAATAAACAATTTAAAATTAGTTATGGTCATGATTTAGCATAACCATAATAATTTAAAAAATTAAATTTTTAGAAATTAAAAAATTAACTCACTTTTATGTAATGATTTAACAATTTAAAAATTAATTATGGTTATGAGAAGTTTACGTTCACGTGTCAATCCTATTTATCTTCAATTTTTCTCTTGTTGATTTTTTTTTAATTTTGGTTATTACTCGATATAAATATTTCTTTTGTTTGTTTTGGCATGCGATTTAGAAAATACTTAATATTAAAAATAATTAAAGAGATACATACTTAGGTTAAGATCTGCACATGCTCAATAAGCGTTTTATATTTATTATTTATTTTATATTTTTTGCATATTTTAAAATAATAAATATATATATATTAAATAACTAAAAAATCAGTTATTATTATGTAATAAATCGGCGTATGCATATAAATTTAACTTTCATTCTTGTTTATTCACAATTAGAGGTAAATAAATCAAAATAATCAATCTTAGATATTGTATATGATATATAATAAAATTTAAATGATATAAACATAGTAATATAGCACACTTTTAATATGAATATATATTAAATGAGGTTTCTACTCATATGATTTTATGATTATTTGCATATTTGTGTAACAAAACTTTACACTAAGGTTTTTTTTTTAATTTGAGATGTTTAGTAGTTTTAATAACTTATAATCATTTTTAAAAAATGACATATTTCAAAACTAAAATATTAACTTTTGAAAATATCAAAATATAAGTATTTATTTTCATACGATGTATAGTTTAATTTAAACGATATGAAATATATATAAACTAAAATTCTTTCTTCATATGGTCTTATAATTATTATATTTTAATATAAAAAGATTAAAACTTTGATCCTAAAAGTTTATGTGAGACTTTTAGCAGTTTTAGTAATTTATACTCATTTTGAAAAAATCGATACAACATACACAAAAAAAATCTAGATTTTTGTTATATGATTAATGTAATTGTGTAATTTATTTTAATAATAAAAAATAAGCAAAATGATCAAAAGTATACATATTGTTATCAAATTTTATTGTTTAAAATCATTAACTGTCATATATATATATATATTTTAATCACATTAGGTAATTCTGTAGGTTTTATTTAAGGAAAGCATGCAAAACAATAAACATTTGATATATGAGACCAACTAGAGAGTATAAATTTTTAGACTCTATATTATATTACATGCTCTAGAATCCTTTTAAATTGAAATAGAAGACAAAGAGCTATACCACATAGGATTGAAGTTATTTTTAATTATTATAAACTTAAGGTTACAATTTTTTAAATAATTCTTTTTAATATATAGGGGATACCAAAAAGTTGGACAAAGGGGTGAATTTCAAAGACTTTGAGAATCAAATAATTTTTCCTTCTTAAACACAGATAAAATGAAAAATATGAAGTAAATACGTACGTGGAGATAAATAGATTATCACTGAACTTAAACGGAAGAGAAGCACAACATGCAGAGGTATCCAATTTACCGTTAATTCCAGGGCGTTGGTGTTTTATAGATGGTTCTTGAAAAGTTAATGATCGATTTTCAGGACAAAGTTGGTTAAGTATCCTGAAAGATTTTGCTAGTTTGATGGGGGCAAGAAATATCAGAACTAGTCTTTTCCCTCTCCACGTAGAGGTAGAAACACTACTTTGGACAATGGAGTGTATGAGGAATTTGCGTCAATCTCGGATTACATTTGCAACGGATTGTTCTTAACTGGTGAAGAGGGTTTCCGAACCAGAAGAATGACTCGTATTTGCAAGTTATTTGAAGGATATCAAGACCTTCCAAGATGGTTTCCTCAGCTTAGAGATCATTCATGTACCACGAACTCAGAATTTGAGGGTGGATAGTCTAGCACTTAGTGCCAGGATGCAACTATCTTTTATCTTTCATATGAATGCAGAACTACCGATATGGTTCACAGAACCAAGATAATTTGTTTTTTCTAAGCTGATGACATAAAAAAAAAACTGTATCAAAAATAACAATATTTTTTACTCCTTCGGTTAGATCAAAAGTGTCATTTTACACTTTCATACAAATTAAAAAAAAATGAAAATAATTTATGATTTAATACATAGATCTATTTAACTAATAGAATTTGTAAAATAAAATTTCTATTATAAAACTAATGCATTTTAAATTTAAAATTAAATTTAAAATAAGCATTAATTGCATTAAAAATTAAAGTGATACTATTTGTGTAAAGAAAAAAGTGTCAAAAAGACAATCTTTTTTTTTGGTAAAAAAAATGACAATCTTTATGCGAGACGAGACGAGAGTTATCCTCGATACCCATCAGTTTTGGCTCTTCTTCATTCACATCCACTGAATGAGCAACCTCAGCTCTATAAACATAAAACTTAACCACTACCAAGAAGAAGACAAAGTTAACAAAATGAAGAAGTGCAAAGAACAAATCATAATAATCTAACCTAGACGCGTTAAGATTATTCAAAATCCATCCTCTTCCACGTTTTATTGTTATCTTAGAAACCGTGGACAACAAGAAACTGCTTAAGAAATTCCCGATCCCTAGACTTGTTAACCAATACGATGTGCCAAGACTTTTCATGCTTTCAGGAGCTTGATCGTAGAAAAATTCGAGTTTCGCAACTACTAAGAAAGCATCAGCCATACCAATAAGCACGAATTGAGGAAGCAGCACAAAGATTGTCAATGGTAATTTTACGCCCGTGTAGTGAAAGAGCCCATGGTCAGCAGCAAATTTGAGTCTATACCTGTTACCAATAAGCCAAATAAAAAAACTGTGAGGCCACCAATTCAATAAACAAAATGTTAATTACCAAAACCGGTTCTAGACAGCCGGATAAAACAATTGCCTAAACTAAAACTTTTTAGTATCAATTTTTATATTTACCTTAACCATATTTATCCTTGATTCACATTTAGTCATTTACCCTTGATTGTATAAATAGATACTTATAATTCTAGGGTTAATTAATCTAAATTTAGAATTTAGATTTGAGAAAGTTGATTTTTGGAGGGTAAGATTAAAAAATTTAATAAAAATATAATTAAATACTTAAACCTAAAAAAATAGTTTCAAAAAATATTTTCGAATTTGAAAATTAATATCTGAAAAAATTATAAAAAGTAGAAAAAAATTCAAAAATAATTATAAAAAGTATAAAATTTCGAATTTGAAAATTCATAATTGGAAAACTTATATTTTTAATTATTATTTTTATTTATTTAAATAATTATTTATATTTATATATTAAGGGTGTAAATGGCTAATGACATCTCATGTTTAGGTATTTTTGAAAATATCCATTTAGAAAATGTAAACATCAATAATGATACCAAATCTCCTATATGTTAATTAACTGAGAAACATTTGAAAATATTTAATCTTAAATTTGTATTAATTAAAAAATAACTCATAGTACGTGGCATTCTCTATATCTTCTAATTCAATTTAGAAAGATTCTAGAGCACCTTATATAAAATATAGTCTAAAAATTATACTCTCTATCAATATAATATTTCACAGACTATAGTTGGTTGCATATAACAAATATTTATTGTTCCACAACTTTCCTTAAATAAAACCTATGGAATTACCTAATGTTATTAATATATATATATATATGACAATTAAGGATTTTAAACAATAAAGATTTGATAACAGTCTGTATATTTTTTTATCATTTTGTTTATTTCTTCATTATTAAAATAAATTACACATTACATTAATCATATAATCAAAATCTTGATTTTATTTTGTGTATGTTATATTTTTCGAATTTTAACAAGTATAAATTACTAAAACTGTTAAAAGTCTCACACAAGATTTCCTGATCAAGGTTTAAAGTTTTTTCTATATTAAGATACAATTATAATAAGAGCATATGAAGAAATAATTTTATTTTAATAATATATGTACATATATATATATTGTTTAAATTAAACTATACATCGTATGAAAATACATACTAATATTTTGACATTTGCATTGAAAATATATTGAAAAGTTAATATTTTAATTTTAAAATGTGCCATTTTAAAATGATTATAAATTATTGAAACTACTAAATATCTCACATTAAAAAAAAATCGCTGGTGTAAAATTTTGTTATGCAAATATGCAAATAATCATAAAATCATATGCGTAGAAACCTCATTTAATAAATATACCTATTAAAAGTATGCTATATATCTATGTTAATATCATTTAAATTTAATTATATATTATATAAGATTGATTGTTTTGATTTATTTACCCTAACTGCGAATAAACAAGAGTGATGGTTAGATTTATATGCAAACGTCAATTTATTATATAATAATAACTGATTTCTTAGTTATTTAATATATATAGTTATTATTTTATTATTTTATAACATGTAGAAAACATAAAATAAATAATAAATATAAAATACTTATTCTACAAAAAGCGCAGATCTTAACCTAAGTATGTATCTCTTTAATTATTTTAAATCTTATGCATTATTTAAATCTTAGACCAAAACAAACAAAAGAAATGAGAATAAACTTTAAAATCAATATTTATATCGAGCAATAACTAAAATGAAAAAGACACAAAAGGAAAAAATATTGAAGATATATAGGATTGGCAAGTGAACGTAAACTTCTTATAACCATAATTAATTTTTAAATTGCTAAATATGATATAAAACCGAGCTGGCATAGTTTCATTGTAACCAAATAGATTCGAGATTTTTAGACCTAAACGTTAAGTTCTTTGCGGTAAGTGATATTTTGACCTAAAACATTTTTAAAAATGAGATCAGCTCATCAGTAAACAAATTATATAATTAACAAAAAGTTAAAAAAAATTGTTCAAAGACCAAAATATTAATTCAATCAAGAATATAGATTTATTTTTCCAAATAATATTTTTTAAATAGTTCTTATATAAGTTTACCCTGCGCGCAAGGTGCATGTCTTATCCTAGTAGAAGGTAAAATTGAAAATTTCTCATTTTAAAACTTATTATACATTGGTTGCATTGCATGACTTTGAAATTGTCCAGATTTTCTAATTAACACAAACCCAAAAATGTTTACGATCCTATATATCTCAGATTTGGCCGGTGAATTACTGATGACACTATATTTTTCTATGGAAGCATTTAGTTGATGTAAGCCGTACTTATGATTTAAATATTTATGCAAAGTAATCGTTTTGTTTTAAATCTTAATAAAACCTTTCGGTGAAAGATGCGACTGTCATGACGATGATGTAGCAGATAAGACCAATTCCCATCCGTTGAAGCAAAGTAATGCCCCTTGGATTTCCGGTGAATTTTTGGCTTATCTTGACAAAGACTCGATCATATATGAAAATGGACACAACGAATGAGACTGTTCCAAAGGTGGAGAGACTCGCTGGTGGGATGCTAAAATTTCCGATAATCCTTGCGTCTAGAGTGGTTCCTTGTTTGACAAACAAAGTGTTAACTTGAGCGATCATCGCGCTTGGGACAAAAGTTATGCACATGATAGGTAGCATATTTAGCATTTGTTTTGTTTCTTCGACTTCTGTGGTTGTACAAAGATTCCACTGACCGATTGTCCTGTTTTTAGTGAAGCTCCATCTAAAAACCTGCAATATACCATTAGTTCTCTGTTCAAAAACGCCGGCGCGCCCGGCTAGGCGTAAATCGGCCAACCACCGCCATGATTATGACCGAGGCGGTCCAATTAATCGGTTTACCAAGAAAACGGAGGATTAACCGATTAATCGGATTTTTAACCGATTTTTTCCCGACTAACTTTGGACTGTACGGGCTAATTATGAGCCATTAATTTAAGATATTGTAAGCCCAATTGCAAATTCATACTACAAGTATGTGTGACTATTTATAATGACTTCAACCCTTGCTCTCCTTGGTTTTAACCGATGTGGGACTCTTGTTTGTTGCTTTTAAAATTTTTTGGCCGAAAATTCAATATGACAAAGTAGAGAATCGAACTCTAGTCCTTCTAAATGCACATGACAGGTTTTGTTTATTTAGCATTTGTTTTGTTTCTTCGACTTTTGTGGTTGTACAAAGATTCCACTGACCGATTGTTCCTGTTTTTAGTGAAGCTCTATCTAAAAACCTGCAATATACCATTAGTTCTCTGTTCAAAAACGCTGGCGCGCCCGGCTAGGCGTAAATCGGCCAACCACCGCCACGATTATGACCGAGGCGGTCCAATTAATCGGTTTACCAAGAAAACGGAGGATTAACCGATTAATCGGATTTTTAACCGATTTTTTTCCCGACTAACTTTGGACTGTACGGGCTAATTATGGGCTATAATTTAAGATATTGTAAGCCCAATTGCAAATTCATACTACAAGTATGTGTGACTACTTATAATGACTTCAACCCTTGCTCTCCTTGGTTTTAACCGATGTGGGACTCTTGTTTGTTGCTTTTAAAATTTTTTGGCCGAAAATTCAATATGACAAAGTAGAGAATCGAACTCTGGTCCTTCTAAATGCAACTCAAACTTCGAACAACACTAGCCAACGGCGCACTTTGATGTCTAAACACATCTTGTTGTATATATACACATATTAATAAGAAAAATATAAAAAATTAATCTCCGATTTATTGACTAGGCGCTAGTCCCGAGCCGAGCGCCCGACTAGCGCCTAGCGAGTTCTTAAACATTGCATTAGTTACATCTGCAAAGCTGATCTGATAGATTGAGGATTTTAGACAGTTTAGTAAAAAGGTTAACAAAAAAAATTTGGTTCAATAATTTGGTATGTATATTTTCAAAATTTTGGAGACATAAAGCCAATGTTTCATTTTGTTATGCCCAAAAATGATCCTACTTGTACGTGTTTCAAAAAAAAAAAAATCCTACTTGTACATTATGATATACTTGGAATATACTAAGGATCATTACCTTAAACTTTGAGTGGAACGGATCGGATAGGTGCCTTTCCGCTCATACTTCACTACTCCAGTGAAGGCAGTTCGTGGAAGCATGTGGGGTCACACGGCATTGGTGCTTTAGCTTCGCGAAGTGAAGCCACAATGACTCGAGCCATCGTCAAAAAGGGCTTCCCGTGGGGAGTTTATGGCGGTAAAAAGGAGTGCCCAACAAGAAAACTGAAATGGAAATAGCAAACCCCAAAGTTGGAATCCCGTAACCCCAGGCCCAGCCTACATTATCTTGAACATAGATAAGAATAGTGTTGGCAAATAGAGTACCAAAGAAATTATTAAACATCCATCAATTGAAAAATGGGATTTTTTGTATCTTTTCCAATTGGTCCGACTCGTCAAATTGATCGGCTCCAATTGTTAATATGTTAGGTTTTGTACCATGCTGTACCAATCGCTAATATGTATAGCGCTCCAAAGAAAACTGCTAACTATAGAACCGAAACCTTTTCGCAGTCTTCAGCACTAGCCATAGAACATTCAGGCGGTTTCAGTCCTGGTATAGATACTGATAAAGTTTATACCAACATCCCTTGTAATTAGGAAATTATCAGTAACAGGTTGTTTCCGATCAATCTTTCTCAGGCGTAGCAACAATTCAATCTAAGAAACTTCAACCATTTTGACACTTTAACCACTAATATTCAATGATGACGTAGCAACAATTCAATCTAAGAAACTTCAACCATTTTGACACTTTAACCACTAATATTCAATGATGAGGATTACCATTTTTATGTATACTAGAGTCTCTTACCGCGCATAGCGCAGTTATATATTATAAATTGTAAAAGTTCTGAAAGTACTCTTGTATGAGATTAATTTGAAAATTATTCCTTTATTTTTTTTTTTTGAAAATTCTTGTTATTTACGTAAATTGAATAACTATACAATAGGAAATTTTTTTATTTTCTTTTTAAAAAACACTAATAATATATAGACAATATCTTACTATAGGTTCTCTATTTTCTCATATTGTCCTTTTTCCTATAATTCTTTTCTCGTTATTTTATTTTAATAAAATAAACTCAAATGTTAAGAAAAACTCAAACTCAAGATTCTTCATAATCTAAATTAGAGTATAACAAAAATTTAGGTATGAGATACTGACTTTAGATAGAAGGCTAGATAGATCGTATGCTATGTATGAGGATATGGATTGTGCTTGCAAAGTATATAAACTTTCTTTTAATATAAATTTATAGTTTATTAAGAATAGAGACTCTAAAGTATTTTATTAAATTGCTTATTAGTTTTGAAAAAAAAACATTTCTTAAAATTTCTCTATTTTTTTCATTTGAAACTATTAACATATATCTATCTTAAACATATGTTTATCTATAAACATAATTAACTTAAATTTTAATTTAGTTTTAATTTATTACTTTGAAATCAAATCAGGCTAAAAATATTTTTTAGTATTTTTCAAATTTAAAATCATAAATAAAATATTTTGAAATTTCATTAGTTTTATTAGTTAAATAACTTTCAATACTTTTTCTTTATTTTTTTTTCTAATAAACTTGGAGTAAACTTGTTCATTATCTTATTTTATACCACACATTTTTTCAGATTTCAATCAACTCTAAGCTTTAAGCTAACCCAACAAAAAAATAATCAGCATAAAAGGCAAGGAAAAAACAATAAAAAGTTGCATCGTATAAATAAACTCAAAATTGAGACTATTCATATTATAAATTAGAATATAACAAAAATTTAGTTATAAGATATTGACTTAAAATAGAAGGCTAGATAGATCGTATGCTATGTATGAGGGTATAAATTGTTTATATAAATTTCTGTTTTTTTTATCAAATTTGTGGCTGTAGGTTGTAAATAACATTCATTCTTTCGATAGTTCAATAAATTTGAAATTTCATCAAAAAAATATATTTTTATCTCAAAACATAATTAACTTAAATTTGAATTTATTTTTTTAATTTGTTAGTTTGAAATCAAATCATGATAAAAATATGGGAAATTCTATCAAATAATAATTTTTAAGTTTTTGACACAAAAATAGCCTTAAAAAAATTAAAATGACGAAAATAGCCTATTTTGTTTTGCAATTTGTAATATTTATTTTGATTTTTAAAAATTTGAAATCCTAAACCCAAAACTCCACCCCTTAATTCTAAACCCTAAGTTTAGATTAGTTAAACCATAAGTGCATATTTACCCTTTAATAAAAACTTATTTTGGTCATTTTTCTCATTGAGGTTTATTTTTTTTTGAAAATAAAATAAAAATGGCTATCCAAAGGAATTTCTCTAAAAATATATTCTAAGATATAAGAAGTTTTTTTAAAAAAAAAAGAAAAATAAAGAAAAGTGTTTGTCAAATTTAAAATCATAAATATAGTATTTTAAAAATTTTCCCTTCACTGTTAGGTGTTTTCTTATGCTTCGTTTTTTTTTATTTGGATAAGTATTTATCGTTTAAATAATTAAATATTTTTTTGCTTTATTATTTCTAATAAATTTGTAATAAGTTCATTATCTTATTTTATATCACATATTTCTTTGATAATTACACAAAACTAATAAATGAGTAGCATAATTAACACACTAAATTTAAGGAAGTAGTTTATTTTCATTTTTTTCCTCTCAGTCCTTATTTTTTGTTATTCTCTTTCATGATATAATGTACATTGTTTTTTAAATCTTTTTTTTAGACAAAGTTGTTTTGTAAATATTTTATTAGTTCTCACTTGAAACTTTGAGCAATTTGTACGGAATTGTTAAAGTAAAATTTTAGAAATAAATAAATAGTGTTGCAGCGAGTATTAATTTTTTATATTATTAATCTGAATATGAATTTATAATATATCGCATATGGTTAGCTAATATGAACTCTTAATCTTTATAGATTTGCTTATTTTAGCAATAGGACTAACAACATATGTGTAAGACTAAAATTCTTTTGCTTATGAAAATAATCAAACATTGAAAAAGTCGTAGCAGCAGTGGGAAGCTAAGAATGATCAACATTAAGCCAAGCTTCCCAAGCATCAACGTCCCTGTGTAAAGATAGCATCAAATCCTACATTGACAATTTAGGACAGTATTATTATCTATGTAATCATTGAGCTAAAAAGAATATTACAGTTTTTACACATAACTCACTTATATCTGAACCTGCTAAAAGTCTAGATGATTGAAACCTCCTTCTGCGCAAGACCAGGGTGAAAAAACAATCCAAACGAAACTGGTCTATTTGTGTTATCATCTTCCATACATGAGTTCTCAACAGCGTAGCTTAGGTTATATATGAATCTTAAAATAATAATAAACAAACTCAATACGGTAAAAAGCAACAGGTAGAAATATTTTAATTGTTAATCACTTTAGAAGCAATGCTGGGTCATCTAAAGGAGAACTTGAACAACTTAGGAAGAAGAGAACCGGACTCAAGGAGAAAGAAGAGAAGACAGACAAGGTGATTAGGCAGCTTAAAGAGAAACTGTCATGTGTTGCAGAGAATCTGAAGAAAGTAGAGGAGGAAGCCAAAGAGAAAGAAACGAAGCTGGAAACAGCTGAAGCACATGTCACATCTCTGCAAATGCAGTCTTCGGAGCTCTTGTTCGAGTATGATAGATTGCTAGGAGACAACCAGACTCTACAAAACCATATCATTGGAAAATGAAAACCTGAAACCTGAACTGATATATAAAATTTTTAGAATGTTTGTAAGAGAAGGGATGTTAATATATAGTTAATGCAGAAGTGGTGTTTGGAGTGAGTTCTTGTAACATTTCTTGGTTCTTTACCCATTGATGATGTCTCTAAAATGGTGCATATATGTATACCACAGTTTTATATTGTGTTCAGAAAAAAAAAAATGTATACCACAGTTTATAACATCAGCAAAAAGTCATCTGAACAATGAACTTGCTAAAAAAATTGTAACTTGAGCATTTAAAGGAAAAAACGTTAAGAAAAACCGTCTGTGGGCATCAAACCCATGGCCACGGGATGGAAAGTCACACGCGCTCTACCACTGAGCTAAGATGGCTAGTGAACAATTATTACAAATGTTAAAAAAAAAATATTTTATGTGATGCAACGGAAGTGTGTGTCGTGTGTGCCTTGCGGGCATCTTAAACTCTGAGGAAGCCGATGGAATAAGCCACCGACTGTCTAAATCCAACAACAGACACTTCCCAAATCATGCCGGAGTTTGATCGACAGACAATGATCTTCCAAACCAGGCTTGAAGGGCATCTTCACCACCACCACTGTACTCTTTTCATTCCTTTTGTGTATTATCTTCTGATCTTCTTCATCCCATGATGATCAAAGATTTCCTTCTCTAGTTTTCTTGAAGCGCATCTTCACTTGTTTTCTTTCCTACACTTTTGCATTGTGTCTTAAACTTAGAAACTATTCTCACATACTGGTAGCATTTGTCTCACTATGTTTAACATTACAGATGTCTACGGCCAAAATTCTAACATCTTGAAATGGGCAGCTACAGTAATAAAAAGAATTCGAGAAAAAGAGAGCCAAATCCGGAATCATTTTGATCTTAGTGTAACGACTTCCGGAGACCGTTCAGCTGAGCTTTGAGCCATCAAGTGAAGCGTTTGGATCCCAACGCAAGAAGTATCTTCTTCCTTGGGACCTGAAACAAAAACACAAATTAGATCATATAAAGATGTTGAACAAAATGTTATGAGAGTAGTTGTAGTGGAGGAATTTCATTCTCCCCCCCCCCCCCCAAGTCCCGTCAAATAAAGGAATCGGCCCAAGATCAATCGCCTAGCCTGAATCGATCGATCGATTGACATAACATTATTGAGTCTCGATTACCCCAGGCCCAATCGATTGACCGCAGCTTCTGGGTAGGCCCAAGAATAAAAACCTAATTATCGCGTAAATGGGCTCGAAAGCTCTAGGGCGAACGGAGAAGAAACGAGGGACACTATAAAAAGACGATTAATGGAAAGAGAAAAGGGATCCGAAAACTGAGACAAGAACACTGACAGCAAGATTTAGGGTTTTACTATCGATCGAACCTCTCTGTAATCCATTCGGACTTTCACAAAGCTCCGACCTTTGTTCCTTCCTTGAATCTCTTTGTAATCTCCTATTGTTATCAACTCTGATTAATAAAACGCCTTCGAAGAACCCACAAATCGAGTTTAGTTTTCCAGTCAGTCGACCGTACGAAACTCAGATTCAACAATTGGCGTCCACCGTGGAGCCTTACGAAGTAGCGTTAACGAAATCAGTATGCATCCCGACGATTCCCCCGCCGCCGATGCACCAGTACAAAGACCAGTCGCCGTAACTCCAGCGGTCGACGACATGATGCAGCGCATCATGAACCACCTCGAACGACAGGAGGAAACCAACAGAGTCATAAACGAGCAATTAATCGCGCTCGCTACTGCTCTCGCCGCGACTGACGGTGAAGTCGGCGAAATGGAGACGGCCAAGCGCCGACTCTTTGCTACAACAAATCCGACGCCTGCGGGCGCCGGTCTACCGATTGGCTGAGCAACTCGCGAAACTAACCCCACAGGTCAAACGACCGACGTACTAGACACCACCAAAATCCAGATCGACGAGTTGAGGATGTCGGTGGAGGATATCCACTCTAAGATACACCAAGTCACCACCTCAACCTCAGAGATCGAACGTGTCCTCGCTACCACGCTAAAAAACCCATTCACGAAGCGGATCACGGACACCAAAATCAAAATGATCAACAATCTCCGTCTCCCGACGTACGTCGGCGAGGCGGATCCAACCGACCATGTGATGGCATTCAATATAGTGATGGGGAGCACGAACTTCTCCGACGAGGAGAGGGACGCGAGTTTTTGCCCACTCTTCATCGAAAGCCTCTCCGGACCGGTACTGACTTGGTTTTCGTGACTGACCGAAGGATCAATCGACAATTTCCACGACCTGTCCGTGCAGTTTTTGAAACATTATATTCACTCGTCAAGGAGCGACCTCGGCAGATTTATGGAAGATTTCTCAATCGGCCACCGAAAGTTTCAAAGACTTCATGGAAAAGTTCAAAAAGGTGGTAACACAGATTGAGATTCCCGATCAAACGGCCGTCGAAGCTCTACGAAATTCGTTATGGATACACTCCAAAAGTACATACGACGCGACCAAGTGGTGCAGCTACCACAAAGCGTATGGACACGAGACGAAGGAATGCAACCATCTCAAAAACTTCTTTATGACGAGCTTCGTTGAGAAGCACGCTCATCTCGAACACCCGAAGCAACAGCCCGAGGCACAGGAGTTCACATGCCCTATAACGGTTCCCTCCCCATCGAACTGAAATTGGCGATTGCGAAGTAACTAAATTCCTCATCGACACCGGAAGTCGGTCGACCTCATCTTCAAAGATACTCTTGAAAAAATGGGGATCGATCTCCGCACAATCAAGCCTTCCGCACGATCCCTAACAGGATTCAATGGATCATCAGAAACGATGCTCGGCACCATTCGGTTACGGGTCCACGTTCAAGGCGTGAACAAGAAAGTCAAGTTCTTGATAATCGACGTGAAAACTCCGTAGAACGCGATCCTCGGCACAGCGTGGATCCACGCGATGAAGGCAATTCCATCGACCTACCACCAATGTATCAAGTTTCCTGGTACATACGGCCGAATAATCACCCTCAGCGGCAATCAGGCCACCGCCTGCGACCTCCTTGTTGCGGAGATAAACCTCCGCCGGTCGTCCTCTCATGTGAACGCCATCGCCAAGCCAATTCAAAAGGTCCTTCCCTTCAAGGAGGAGATCCTCGAAATACCCATCGACGGAAACATCCTAAGCAAGACCGTCTGAGCAAGACCGTTGGAACTCAACGACCTCATCCTAAGAAAAGTGTTCGAAAACACCAAAGAATGGAAAGCCGGAAAGCTAGGGACCAACTGGGAAGGGACGTACAAGATAATTGAAGTCGTTAAACCGGGATTCTATCGACTGGAGACGTTCTCTGGCTAACGAGTGCCAAGATCGTGGAACGCCTCAAATATCCGCAAGTATTACTCTTAAGTTGCAACCAGCGACCGAGCGATTAACATCGCAAAAAAAAAAAAAAAAAAAAAAAAAAAAAAAAAAAAAAAAAAAAAAAAAAAAAAAAAAAAAAAAAAAAAAAAAAAAAAAAAAAAAAAAAACTGGAGACCGAGCGACGAGCAACACTTTCGCTCCTTCTCCGGAAGAGCAAATGATCTATCGGTCGGCCAAAAAAAAAAAAAAGGAGACCGATCGACTAGCATCACTTTTCGCTCCTTCTCTGGAAAAGCAAATGATCTATCGGTGGGCCAAAAAAAAAAAAAAAAGGGAAACCGATCGACTAGCAATACTTTCGCTCATTCACTGGAAGAGCACATGATCTATCGGTCGGCCAAAAAAATGGAGACCGATCGACTAGCATCACTTTCGCTCCTTCTCCAAAAGAGCACATGATCTATCGGTCGGTAAAAAATAATTAAAAAAAAAATTAAAAAAAAGTAGACCGATCGACAAGCATCACTTTCGCTCCTTCTCCGGAAGATAAATGATCTATCGGTCGGACAAAAAAAAAAGGAGACCGATCAACTAACATCACTTTCGCTCCTTCTCCGGAAGAGCAAATGATCTATCGGTCGGCCAAATCGAACTATGGGCTTGATCCCTTTCCCTGGGGTACGTAGGTCCAGCTATAAAAAAAAAAAAAAAAAAAAAAAAAAAAAAAAAAAAACAAATGACCTAGCGGTCACTCTTGCTCAACAGCCCAAGCAGACGAG
The DNA here is from genome assembly GCA_932364175.1 of Eruca vesicaria subsp. sativa. NCBI lineage: Eukaryota > Viridiplantae > Streptophyta > Magnoliopsida > Brassicales > Brassicaceae > Eruca > Eruca vesicaria. The sequence continues at coordinate 96,383 of CAKOAT010271821.1, read as the reverse complement.
CAAGCACAATTTAGCTATGATCCACCTCCAACCGGGACGGACTGCAAAGGCTTAGCTTCTAAGTCATTTTCATAATGTCCTACCAAAGATTAAGGACCGAAGAACCCATACAGCGTCCCGGCCGATCGATCGTTCACCCCATGTTCCGTCATCCTGTCTAGTCAATACAGAGGCGAATGACCAACACAATCATATGATGTATATGCTGACCAATCGGTCATCCCTTGTCTCATCACTTTTGCTTCACCATCTACAGAGGCAAATGACCAGCATAATCCCACGACGTACAGGCCGCCGACCGACTGACCACTCTGTCACTTTCACCTAATTCGGATGAATACACATCGCTCTCGCTAATCTCCCTCGGTGAAGGCAGCATCAACATTTTCACCCATCCGATCACCCTCTTTGCTCACCATCGAAGTTTGTGGTGGATAACTACTATCAAACTGACACGTCGTCTCTGTCCTAAGCTAAATAAATGCCATCTTTCTAAACTGAATAAAGCACTTACACGGCTTTCACGCAATACAACATGCTGGGTCAGATCAGTTCGGAGCGAATCAGTTCCACCAGTCTCGAAGCATGACTGCACTCGGAGATCGATCAGCTCCCCCAAGTCACTTCCTTTCTAACTTAAGAGGAAGGCACCGCAATGATCTCCTTCAGCATCGGATGAGCGATCGATCGTCACTCTCACTCTGACCACCATTGGTTTTATCATCGGATGGGCGATTGATCGACCCCCAAGTCTTTTTTATTCTTACTTAGGAGGATGGCATCACAACGCTTCATTCCTATATTAGATGGGTGATCGATTTTCACTTTCGCGATAAACACAAACGATCTTGAAAGTGATGATATGGGACAAATATTTCTCCCAGAAGACAATCTCCTTGTATGGAGGATCATGCGTCACATGGTCCAAGTGGAACTTTCATCCTCATCGGGCGATCAACTGGTCAAGGCTCGCTGTCTGCTTAGCACAAATCACACTGCAGCAGCACGATGTCGATCACCGCACCAACGTTTGTGCGATGGTCGAATGATTGACAGGATCGAGTCCCACATAGATCAATCGACCAGCACACCAAACGTACGCCGAGGACGATAGATGACCAAATTGCTCCGCGTCATTTTTGCCTTATTTTGAAAAGACTTTGGTCAAGTGATTGATCTAACTCGAATGGTCGCACTTTACGGTCTAGATACGATCACTCACCAACCAGCTTCTCCAACGAACGATTGACCTTGAGCATTGTTATCAGAAGACTCACTCATTTCTTCGCCTTGTTTATACAAGAGAATAGTCAAGTTAGCCATCGCACACCACGATCGATCGATCTCGCTAAGCACCAACTTTGCTTAGTCCAAAGGATCACAACCTTAAGGTCTCGACGTGATCACCACCAACAGGAGTTAGCAATGAACGATCGACCATCACTATCGGAAGACTCATACGTCAACTTGGGTTTTGTTTGGACAAGAGAACGATCTAGCGATTACTCGCCCTCGTCAAACATCATAATCGATCAGTTGACCCTTCATGGTCTAGAAGAAAGCACTTTAACATCAGGACGATCAAACTCGTTGGACACCAGTTTTCCCAAGTTCAAGTTTCTAACAAGCAATGAATCAACTTCATCAAGCATCAAGTGAATCCGTCAACTTTGTTAGCATTGGTTTTTCCAAGTCCAAGTTTCTAACAAGCAATTGATCGCCTTCATCAAGCATCAAGCGAATGGATCGATCCCCAGCTCATGTGCCTTTCGACTCGGAGTTGGGACCTCTTGTTTTTCATCATAAATCTCTTCGGTCTGACTATTGGGCACTAGCCCCGAAAGTTCGACCAATACATTCTCTTGAGCAACGCTCGTCGATCGGCAAGCAATGTGTGAACTTAATCAGTATTCGAGTTATGTTGGCAGCCATTCCATAGGCCAACCCGATGACTCCTCCTAGGCACGAGTTCACAGTCAACTCGCCTAGTGAAAATAAAACTCGACTTTTACAAGGCATGAGTTGCGGGCGGACCAACGGCTCCTCCTAGGCACGAGTTCACAGTCAACTCGCCTAGCAAAAATAAAACTCAATTTTACAAAGCATGAATTGCTGGCCAACCGACGGCTCCTCCTAGGCACGAGTTCACAGTCAACTCGCCTAGAGAAAATAAAACTCACCTTTACAAGGCATGAGTTGCTAGCCAACCGACGGCTCCTTATAGGCACAAGTTCACAGTCAACTCGCCTAACGAAAATAAAACTCACCTTTTACAAGGCATGAGTTACTGGCCAACTGACGGCTCCTTCTAGCCACGAGTTCACAGTCAACTCCCCTAGAAAAACTTCACAGAGATCAATTTCATCTCTCTCCGAACGAACGACTCCACCATCACTTTTGTTCAAGTAAATGGCTCCAACGAGTTTCCAGCAAAGGGCCGACCGATAAACTTGCTTACCAGCAATGCATCCATCATTTCGATCGTTCACCCCTTCGAGAATATCCACACCACTTTCGAGCGAACGACTCCACCGTCACTTTTGTTCAAGTAAATGGCTCCAACGAGTTTCCAGCAAAAGGCCAACCGATCGACATGATTGCCAGCAACGCATCCATCATTTCGATCGATCTCCCCTTCGAGAATATCCACACCACTTTTGCGATCCGGTTAAGTAAGTGGCTCCACATCCTGTAAAAGCACACTGACAGCCAAACGCCGATGAGTTTCCAGCGAAGGGCTGGCCGATCGATTGATTGCCAGTGACGCACCCACCATCTCGATCACTCGCCTTTTCGAGAGTCTCCGCATCACTTTCGCGATCCGGTTAAGTAAGTGGCTCCAAGTCATCTCTACTAAACGACAACGGGTCGAAAGTATAGCCCGTCAGCCAGCCAGTCGAGAACATAAAACCAAACGCCGATGAGTTTCCAGAAAAAGTTTGGCCGATCGATTGATTCCCAGCGACGCATCCACCATCTCGATCGATCGCCCTTTCGAGAATCTCCGCATCAGTTTCGCAATCCAACTAAAGTATCGGACCGTCGATTGCAACTTGCCTAATACTCAAAACATGCAACCAGGTGCGTTGAACAACAATTTTCGTCAGCCGGGTCGCCGTTTCGGGTCCATTGTCTCAATCGGTCAGCCCCTCCAAACAGATGGCCGTGCGATTGGAATCGAGCAACCACCCCGAGAAATGTCAATCGTCGGCCGAGACCAATTTGCTCAAACGACAGATCGGTGCAACGTACGAGTAGTACGGATCAGAGGAAAATTATCGCGATAGAAATTGTTAGCAAAGATGGCGAAGAGAACATATTTACGACTAAAATGCTACCTCACAACAAAAATGGAAAAAATGAAAAGTGCAATAAGAAAGAAACTCGGAGAGCGAAGGGACGCCGCTGTCGCTGTATTAAGTACCCTTCCATTCGACCCATACTGATCAAAGCTGCCAGACGATTCGCCATGAAGAGGAGAAAGGGAGACATCACGTTCTGCAAGCTCTTCAACTTTCACCTCGTCGACCTCTCCCTTGAACCTTACTTCATTGGCGGTCAAAAGATCCCTGAGTTTTTCTCAGAAGTGTTCCCCAATTCTCTATGATATCCATCGATTGCAATTTCTCAGAAGCTTGGCTGTGAAGAAAAAGCTTATCCTCCAACTTATCGCGATCGAATACTTCCATAATTTTTGGAAACACCTACCTGCCGAAGCTTCGAGTTGGGTCTTTGCGGATGCAACCTCGCAGCAACGAGACTGCCTTAAACACTCCATTTTTGCTCCTTCTCCGGAAGAGCAAATGATATATCGGTCAGCCTCAAACGCTCCATTTCCGCTTTCTCCTTGGTGGCGTCATCAAGTTTCTCTCATTCCATTTGGACGATCTTGGCTCGAGCGGACTCCAGGTCATCTTCAAAACTGTCGACTCTCTCCTTAGCGTGTTTACGCTCGCGGGAGACGCTGTTACGCTCAGCAGCTATCTCCTTCGCCTTATCGGCGGCGTTTTCTTCACCTTTTCGAGCTCGGCATCTTTCGCCTCAATCAATACCTTGGCCTTGATAAGGTCCGACGCCATTCTTCGCAGCGATAACTCATACTCTAGCAAGAGATGATTCTTCCAAGCATAAGCCTGCAAAACAAATGATCGCCATTCATTACACAAATAAAGTTCGCATCAACAAAAGACGTACAGTACAAGTAACAATGGTCTGGTACTTACCACCATATCAGCGCGGGCCAATTCCCTGAACTTATCAGGAAAAAAAAATCATCAACTTCAGGCATCATACGGGTGCCGCCTCTAATCTAGTGGGATAGCGCGGCACAAGCATCATGTTCATTAACAAATGGAGCGTCCTTACCATAAAGAAAGTTCCAATGTTCCGACAAAGCTATCAAAGCTTTCTTCGATGGAGGGGCCGATCCGCCCCAAGGCAGACGAAATGTTGACGGAATCGTTCTTTGAGGAGAGTGCAACGGGCGAAACCTCATCGGTCGACCTCTTTCTCTTTGACACCAAAGAATTTGCAGGACATGCTGAATCATCAACCCGAGTGATTGTTTGACCCCGTCTCACCCTGACCAAACGATTGACCACCGATGGGTTCAATTCGTGACAGCCGTTGACCTCCTGATCGCCCGCCTCTTTAGCCAAAATATCTTCATCCCGAGTCTCTGCCCTGTCGTCTGGCAGGTTCCCGGTCCCAACTCCGACCTCATCTGACACCTCCGCTGAGCTGAAACTCTCCATCTGTGCGAGGAGAATGTCGCTATACTTCGGATATAATCTGGCAGTTTTCTCAATAAGTGAAAGCTTAAATCTCTTTCCTTTAGTATCTTTGCAAGGGATGTCCGACGCCTAGTCAACTGGCACAACATCTTACCTCCCAAAATGGGCTCACACCCCAGTGAAGATGGCGAATGATCGACGAGAATCTGGCTGGCGATGAGCTCGTCCACGCTGGATCAACCCGATTCATTTATTTTCAAAACCAGTTCATTAATAATCCGCCGAGAGAATGACATCACTCAGCGAACTATGGGGGGACTTATTGTAGTGGAGGAATTTCATTCCCCCGCCCCCAAGGCCCGTCAAATAAATAAATCGGCCCAAGATCAATCGCCTAGCCTGAATCGATCGATCGATTGACATAACATTATTGAGTCCCGATTACCCCAGGCCCAATCGATTGACCGCAGCTTCTGGGTAGGCCCAAGAATAAAAACCCAATTATCGCGTAAATGGGCTCGAAAGCTCTAGGGCGAACAGAGGAGAAACGAGGGACACTATAAAAAGACGATTAATGGAAAGAGAAGAGGGATCCGAAAACTGAGACAAGAACACTGACAGCAAGATTTAGGGTTTTACTATCGATCGAACCTCTCTGTAATCCATTCGGACTTTCACAAAGCTCCGACCTTTGTTCCTTCCTTGAATCTCTCTGTAATCTCCTATTGTTATCAACTCTGATTAATAAAACGCCTTCGAAGAACCCACAAATCGAGTTTAGTTTTCCAGTCAGTCGACCGTACGAAACTCAGATTCAACAGTAGTCTTATAAGTAGCTTTTTCTGTTATAGATAAACTAAAACTGAGACAATGACTTTCATCCAAAATCTGTGGGCAGACAGTAGTACTAAATGTTTTGGCAGTTTCCGCATGGAGCTTACCACTCGTATAAGCATAGCCTTAAGGTCATCATCTTTCATATGCATGAGAGCATCCATATCAACATGAGAAATATCCAAAAAGAAGAGAACATGAGCCTGTGTCATGATGGCAGAAACCTTAAGTATATATCAACATACAATCAAATATTACATACTTCTTCCACTTGGAAAGCTGTCGAGTACTTCTCGAGACCCAACGATTCCAGAAAGCTATCAACCGATGTACCAGCCTAAACCAAAACATGTCCGAGCTAAGAAACAGTACTGAACAGTATCCATAAGCTCCAAACGGTCAGAAGAATGGTTTTAGTTGAAGATAAGTGAATCATATTACCTGCTGTGATTTCTTCCTGGTAGCTTGACTGGAAGTTTTTCTCGTAGTCTCTGTTGTAGTTCCAGTCACTACACTCTTCATGCTTGGCCTCGCAGTTATCTACATTAGAATTTGGCGGGTCATTGTTTTTGGGTTGCATATTCATTGTGCCCGAGAGCTTTTCCCATAAATCTCGCACGCCCTGAACCACTTTGATACCCATGATGTCTCTTCTGGAGCTTCACACGAAGGTCTCCAGAATAAACTCTGCGAGCTTAGCAAATCATCAAACAGAGAATGAACAAAAACCAAACATAAACACTTTTTTCATACTTTAATTCAACAGAGAATGAACAAAACCCAAACATAAACACCTTTTTCATACCTAGTTTTATGCTAATGAGAATTGGTGAGAGAGAGAAAAAGACATACTTGAAAGTTGAGGTTTGTCACTACTGAAAAGATCATACTCCCATTTATCGTCATGCCTTTGCCTGGGAAGCACAAGGAATGTGTAATATGAATATAAACCAATTTGTTTAATATAAATATAAACCAATCTATGAGATGACTCATGGAAAGTGTTGTTCTGAACCTAAAAAGTCACAATCAGAATCAAAGCGGACAGAAAAAATAGAACATAATTCAGATATTTGAGACAACAAAGCACATATTTTTTACCTTTTTGAGAGTGGATTCGTTCACGAAAGGTTTCACAGAATATTTTTCTCTTTCCTCTCGCTGGTGGAGACAGGTGAAAGATTAAGTGTTTATGAAGAAGAGAAATAGAGAAAGGTGAAACGCATTCATAAGAAAGTGAGTAAAGAAAACTATTGATTATTGATAGTAGAGGAGACTCAATAACGGAGATTGCATGAAGAGGAAACAGGGAAGTCGAAGTTGACGGATAGGGGTTTCAACATGACTTAGCTGTCGTGATGTGGCAAAAAGAAATATTCTAATTGGTCAAATATTTTATCCGATGTGGACAGTTTCAGAAGGCTTTGTTAAGAGTTTTTAATAGTGTTAGATGTTTATCCTAAAATCATGAAGATTATAAAGACTTTCAGCCTGATCTTAGAGAATCAGCAATTTAGGGACCATGCAACCTATGCATAATAGTTTTTTAATATTTGAATGCTGACTGCAGGTGTTTACATATTTTATTTATTTTTAACTTGTTAAATAAGAAAAAGCATCCATTTCAAATTTAGTTGAACTAAATCACCGACTTTTTGTGAACAAAAAACATTCAAATTTTGTTGACGAACTATTTTAATCATAAATTTTGGTTGACCATACCACCTTACTCCTATTAGCCAAGAGTTATAGTTGACTAGTTGTAGCCCTAAAATATCTTTTCAACATGATGCTTTTCGGCACAAATGTAAATCAAGTCTTTTCTCGAAATAATTGATTTTAAATTGTTTAATAACTATGACACTATCAAACAAAACTCTATAGTAAGAAATAATTCAACCAAAAATATCAAATTATTTTTTATTTTCCAAAGAAAAATTTCTTCTAAAATAATTAATTAACATACTATCAGTATATTAATTAGTTATAAAATGATTATGAACTTTTATAATTTTGTATATTAAAATTTCGTAATTATTTGTATAATCCTAGTTGGATTATTTTTTATAATTTTACTGTAATTTTTTTAATAAAACGTTAATGCAAATTTTGATATTTATTGGTTGATGGATTTTCATGATAATTTATGTTTCTAATAGATATTTAAAAATATATATATAACTTCTATAAGCATATTACAAAATTCTTTTTGCGTTTAATAAAAAATAATTTTCACCTTAAAACATTATAAAAGTTCTATAATTTTATGTGGAAGATCCCAATTAGAAACATAAATAATCATGAAAATCCATCAAACAATAACTCTTTTTGTTTAAGAAGCAAAATTTGCTTTTAAGGTTTACTAACAAAAGTTTTGACAATAAAATTATAAAACATAATCCAACTAGAATTATATGAATAGTTAAAAATTGATCATAAGTAATTTTAAGAGTTTATAATCATTTATAATTAATTACCATACTAATGATATTAACTAATTATTTTAGAATAATTTTTTTCTTTGAAAAAGTAAAAACAAAATTTTGATATTTTTGGTTTGAATAAATTTTTATATATAGTTTTACTTATTAGTGTTACAGTTATGAAAAATAAATATTAAAAACTGAAATCAATTTTTTGACAAAAAGTATTGATTTGTATTTGTGTCAAAAAAAACATCAACTTTTAAACATTTTAGGCTTCCTGTTAGTAAACTATATGACTGAATGATGTGATTAAAATGATATAATCAACGATAATTTGTGATTAATGTAGATTGTCGACAAAAATGGAACATATTTTTGGTTCACAGAAAAATTGGTGGTATTCAAACCAACTTTGAAAGTGGACGCTTTAAATGACCCCCCCCCCCCCCCCTTTAGAATAACACTACACCATATACATATATATATACTAACTTAGATTTTTCTATACTTTTTGTTTTTTATTTGTTAAAAAGCTACCACAAGAAAATAATTTTTAACTACGAAAATTAACGAGGAAATTGGGTTCTCATAAATTTACATGTATTTTACGAGTATCTTACGAGAAAATAATGAATCCTCGTAGATTTATCGTGAATTGACGAGAAAAAAAATTCTCATAAGAAAACGTTAATTAACGTGGAATATACGTGGCATATAGACTTTGTTTCCTTGTAAAGTACTCGCTAACGTTGCATGTATTTTACGAGGTAATCCTTTCGCGAGGAAGTAACGAGTCCAACTAATTTTTATTTGTAAACGTGTATGTAGTGTACTAATTTTCTTTGTAAATTTGTGGTACAATGTCACATACCAACTTTAAAACTTTCCTATAAATATGTCATTTGGATTTTAAATAAAACACACCAAAAAACTGAAAACGTAAAAGAGAGAGAAAAACTTGAAAACGTGAAAGAAAAAAAATATCCGGTGATGGAAATATTTCCGAGAGTCGGATGTGGATGTATACACATAGAGATGGTAACGGGAGAGTGACAAAAGAATTTTTCGAAGGGATTGAGACATTTATGCATCAAGAAGATTCTACACCGCTCACGCAGGAAAACAATAAGATGTAATGTCCTTGTCAGAAATGCAACAATTCAAAATTAAGCCCTCGTGAAAATGTTTAGAAGCATTTGGTAAATAGAGGTTTTATGCCACATTACTATATTGGGTTTCACCTGGAGAAGGTTATAGTTGTGGGAATGAAGCTAGCACTAATAATAGCAATTTTCAAGTTGAACCGTTTGCTCATTTGCATAATGAAAATAGTTACCATCAGGAAGAACATATGGTAGATTATGATAGGGTTCATAATATGTTCGGTGTTGCATTTGTAGCTCATGATGAAGTTGAAGAACCTAACATAGATACAAAAAAGTTATATGAAATGTTAGATGTTACGAATCAACCAATTTACATTGGTTATGGAGAATGTCTCTCTAAACTGTCGTTGGCTGCTAGAATGATGAATATTAAAACCGATCACAATCTACCTGAAGATGAGACGGCTCAGTTGTGTGCGGAGTTGAACGTGAATTGAGCACGACACAAGTTCAAATGGGATCACTCAAGGGTTTCCTAAACGTTTGAACGGCTGGAAATCCACAATTGGAGATGATGTTAGTAGCGAGACGGAGACAATTGGGCATTCCAGATCCCGACCGCCATGATGAGACGGAGAAAAGAAACGACGACTCCGAGAACTGCCACCCTAGGTCTTTTATTTATTTTTGTTATAATATAAATTTAAAACTTAAATATTTATAAAAAAAATATGTTCTTTTGTCTATTATTTTGATTTTTTTTTAAATAGTTTATTTTTATATTTTGTTACAATTAATTATCAATATAGAAAAAGATAAGTTTTCAAGTAAATTCGTCGTTAATTTTTCGTAGAATTCACTACGAAAGTTAGCGTAGTCTTTGCAAGGAAACATTTACGTGTGATTAACGACGAAATTTAACTACAAATTTATGAGGAAAAGTTTACATGTTTCTAACGAGGAAGCACTTAGCGTGTAAATTACGTGGAATATTTAGAGTGTCTTTTACGAGGAAATATAGGTCTAGTTTTACGAGGAAACATTTCCTCGTAAATTTGTGAGGTTTTAGCGAGAAAATATGTGTTAAGATAAACGTGTCACGACGTTTTCCTGATTATTTCCTTGTAAAGTCTTATTTACGAAGAAATAACTACGAAAGCGGCTCTCATTAAAAATATTTGTTTTCTTGTAGTGAAAAAGATATTATACATACCAAGAAACAGAGAGCGGAAGAAATTACGAAAGTGAGGTAACGACCAAGATGCGCGTCTGCGACGTAAGCACCCAAGATGGGAGTGAGAAAGATAGTCCCAACCCAGTTGGTTACATTGTTCGACGACTTTACCGTGCCTTGGTGCAATTTGGTTGTCATGTAAATCACTAGGTTGCTAGAGATGCTGTAGTATGCCATCCTCTCAAACGCCTCGTAGACTTATTAAAAACATTAACTAATAGTAAAACAAAGTACTAAATTATGTAAAGTAGTTCTACTGAAAAACAAAATTCTCAACCCAAGTACCTCAAACCCCAAATGGATATCCCAATTGTTGATAAACTCAGTCCAAAATATAAGATATATGTTCTGTGGGAGTTGGTTTTAAATGTTATGATTAGTACAATTGTTAAAAATTGGTGTGTTTGCGAAATATTAATGATTGGTTGGTTATGCAATGTTGCAGCGGTTTAATAATAAATTACAAATATCAACACATTATAAAGATATGAAAACATATGATTATGATATAATATAATAACTATTAATAATCAATAACAATATTATATTTATTTATTTATATGTTTAGTTTAAATGAAACCTCTAACTTTACTTAATTTATTTTAAAAAATTTATATTCATTTTTTTTTTAATATTGTGTTTGGTTTATATATACATATATATTATATATGTATACATATTAATTACTTTTTAAAATTATAGTGAACATTCTTAATTTAAAGTTTTTATAATATAATATATGATACTATTAGTGAATAAGATTTCAATTTTAAAATTTAATAAAAAAATTAAAAATATTTTAAGAAAAATACATTTATATATTCACTACAACGCAATCGCCCACAATTGCTAATGTTTACGAGAACCAACTTTTAGTTTTAAGAAAATATGGAGTGGTTTAAAGCAATTTATAATATTTTTATGATTGTTATAAAATGTGAACAATTTCAACCGATTTAAAAATCACGTTTGGAGATGCTAAGAGCATATTTAATGGGAGGTTCTTAGCATAGAGTTCTTAGTAGAATATAAAAATCCGTCTCTTAACTTTTAATTAAAAAATTTAAGAACCGACTCTTACGAGTTTGTACTTAGATATTTTATTAAAAGTTAAGAAATGGGTTCTTATATTCCACTAAGAACCCCATGCTAAGCACTCCCATTAAACATGTTTTATTAAGAACCGGTTCTTAGATTTTTTAGTTAAAAGTTAAGAGACATGTTCTTATATTCCACTAAGAACCCCCCCCCCTAAACATGTTCCAAAGAGAAACCAGTCAGTTCTTAAATAATAACCTTCCTTAAAGTTGCACCGTTTGTTCCCATGTTAACCAACCCTATGGCAACATAAATGATCTATCATTTCTCTCTAAAGTAAGTAAGATATATAGACCTCCCCGGATAAAAAAGTATATTCTCAGAGCATGATTATCCCGTAAATCTATTTGGGATTCTGAATTTTTTTTTTGTATGATTAAAAAAAAATTAAAAAGCAAAGCAATAGCGGGTTACCACGTGTCAGTGAAACCCGCGAACAGTGCAAGGAACCAGATAAAAATGGTTCTTATTTGGCCACTTTTGTAACTGGATCTTGACATTTTGGGGGATCCACACACTACTTTTTGTTAAGAACTCCCTATAATATACCCTGTTAATGATGGCCTCATACCGTATACTTTTTTTCTCTAAATTTGCGGTAACTCTTCAAATAATTATCAAATAAAAAAAGGAAATTGCTAAAATTAGCACATTCATGATAGACTATTTTACTTTTACATTAATTATTTTTATCTTTAAAATTTTAATATGCAAAATACTATTCTACCCCTCAATTTATTTTTCAAACCTAGAACTACTTTTCTCCAAATCTCATCTGATGATATCACTGGCGAACTCGGCCATCTCCCGCAACTCTGGCAAATTCGGCTATCTCCGGCGAAATCGGTTATCAAATCCGACGAGACCAAATGATTTCTCCGATGAACGTGATGAGCTCTCCGAACAAACCAGACCTCGTCTCGCTCGACCAGTATTACCGCGTCGAGCTCCCTCTTCTTCTTCACGAGAGAGACCTTAACCCTTACCTCACCAGCTCTGAGCTTTCTCAGCTCATGAAATGGAAGCTCTCTCGCGGCAAATGGAGGTACTCTCTCTCTCTCTCTCTCTCACTAAACCCTTCTAAGATTCTTGTGTGATTTCTTCAGTTATGTTTACTTTTGTTCCATTTGGTCTAAGGCCACGTCTGCTCGACTTCGTGTCGTCTCTGGAAGATTCAGTGGTGAAATCTGCTTCTGAAAAGGCGTTCAAATCTCTCCCTAACATCTCCAACGCTGTTAAAGAGCTCACTATTCTTAAAGGTGTAGGTCCCACCACCGCTTCAGCAGTTTTGGCTGCTTACGGGCCCGACATTGCTTTGTTTATGTCCGACGATGTACGTTTCTTCTTCTGCGTTAGTTGGAAGGGATGTCAAATTTATAATTGGAAGGGATGTCAAATTCTCTGTTTCGTTTTTTCGTTTGTTCAGGTTGTGCAAGCTAGTGTTCTTCCTGACATGTTCAAAGCCACATATGAAGCAATCACCAAAGGGAACTCCATGTGGAATGAGTTACCCATCGCGTCAGGCACACTCTACGAGTGGATCCGAAATCAACTTACATTCACGAGCCACCTTATTTCAAAGGCATGACCATGTCTCCACCCGGTCCACACGGCGTGAAAGACGCTTACTGTTTGCTCAATTTTGGAGACAGTATCACCACTGATCACATCTCACCAGCTGGTAGCATCCACAAAGACAGTCCAGCGGCTAAGTACTTGATGGAACGAGGGGTGGATAAAAGAGACTTCAATTCATACGGGAGTCGCCGTGGTAATGATGAGATAATGGCGAGAGGCACTTTCGCCAATATCCGTATAGTTAACAAACATTTGAAAGGAGATGTTGGTCCCAAAACAGTTCACATTCCCAGTGGAGAGAAACTTTCTGTCTTCGATGCTACCTTGGTATAACATCAACTTCTAGCTCTTTAATCATGAAAAGCTTTGAAACAGAATAGCTTTGTTCTCATCAGGTTGTATTTTCTTTGTTTGTTGTACCAGAAATACAAGAACGAGGGACGTGACACAATCATTTTGGCTGGTGCTAAATATGGAAGTGGGTCCAATGCTTCTGGTACATTTCTGGCTTATAAACTTTTTTCGTCTTTAACAAACTCAATATTTCACATGGTTTAAAAATGTATTACAACAACAGGGAGTGAAAGCTGTGATCTCAAAGAGCTTTGAGAGAATCCACCGAAGCAATCTGGTGGGAATGGGAATCATACCATTGTGCTTCAAGACAGGAGAAGATGCACCCCGAGACTCTAGGCTTAAAAGGCGAGGAGCTTTACACCATTGAGCTCCCAAACAATGTCAGTGAGATGAAACCAGGAAAGGATGTAACGGTCGTCACAAACAATGGCAAATCTTTCACATGTACACTCCGATTCGACACAGAGGTGAGAAAAAAAATTCATCTTGATTTTTCTATCTTTGAAAGAGACCAATGTTAAGTAAGCTGAACTTGGAATGGCAGGTGGAGTTGGCTTACTTCAATCACGGAGGTTTATTGCAATACGTTATCAGGAATCTGATCAAACAATAGATCTGGTAAGCTATGAGGGACTTCATGTCCATGTGAACTCTGTTTTGTCTTTGTCTTTGTCTTATGTTGTTGCTTCATCTTTTGCTTCTTGCAAGTCAGTCATTTGGAACCCTTGTCACTGTAGCTGGTAATCATTTTTCCAATTTAAAACTTTAAATAAAATATGACCACTCTTTACTTTTACCCAGAAGAAAATTGATCCGTATACATTTATTTATTGTGTAAGATTTATGCTTTTCTTACTATAGTAGATAAGGTGGTTCTTTTGAGAGACGTACCAGGATGAGTTTTACAGTGAAGCACATGTTGGTTAGATTTGATCATGTAAACCTGCAAAAGACGACAGAAACATTAAAACAATTAAGAGAGCTTTATAACCTCTTAAAAAGCCATTTTCTTTGTTTTCAAGCCGTGTGTTCGTTAAAGTGAAACCATATAGTTGACGACCACTTGTTCCCTTTGATCACTGAACAACCACCTGACCAATCAAGCTTGATAAGTTTTTGAGAGATTCAAATGGGTTTTGTCACAATGAATTTCTTTTTCTCACCATGCAAGCTAGAAGGGTCTAGCGTCACGTCAGGCCTCGCGCTCCAGAAGAGTAAAGCATCTCTCTTCTTTGGTAAAACAGAGAGTCCTTCTTTACCACATTTTGAGAGCTCGTTCCACCATGGGACATCACTAATGTTTCCTTTAGCTGCAGGGAAAACCATCTCGCCGCCTTCTTCAACATCCGAGCTAAGACAGTAGAATCACGCTTATTATATCTATAACACATTGATCATGAGAAAAGATTGTGAAACTTTATAGTTTACATACATATACATGAGTACAGTAGCGATTCGGTTTCCTCTTCTTTTGACATTGTGCTCGTCTGAGAAATAGTCATGATGAGGCTCATATTTTTGCCCAACTTCATAGTGGAGAACTTGTAGCCCTTCTCAATTTTCTACAGTTACATCACATTAACACCACAAGAAGAGTCTCCAAGAAAAAATGTAGACTAACAACATGGTTACAAAAAAAAAACATAACTGATTATCAAGTTTTGGACAACTAAAAGACAGAAACCACATTACCTACAGGAATGAATGTGAAATCTGAAAACCTGTTCTCAGTCTCTTCCACTATTTCGTCATGTTCTCTTTTAAGAAACGTTCCTGAACTTGTTCGTACTCTGCACATTATTCGATTTGCAAGATTTAGAATCAAAACTTGAAGAGGGAAAAAAAGACATTATTGAGTTCAGGACTTGCTGTCTTTTCTCCCTCCAGTTTTCACATCAACCACCTTTGACTTTTTCATGCTAGGTTTCGAGGCTAATTAAGTGCTCACATTCTTCATTTGTCTTACAAAATTTTAAAGAAAAAGACAGAGCTCAAGATCAAAATTCCAAATACTTTCAAATGTAATTTAGATAGTCTCAAACATGAAACACTTGTTCTTTATGAGATTTTATTGCAAGTGTAAGAGATTATTTAAACACTTAAGGGAAATTTTAAACGAGGTTATGATGCTACAGCTCAAAACTGGCGTTACAGAAAATATGATTCTTTTAAATACATTTGGTTTCAGGTTTGTCTTATTTATCTAGAGAAATCTGATGTTGCATCTAAATTGCTAAAAAAAACATAGAAAAAATAAGCTAGAGCATGTAGATTTTATAACTTGTTTTATAAGCCTTTATAAATGGTTTACAGACTCCAACAAATAATTTTACATGCATCCTTTATAATGAGTATTGACTTTATAAATTGTTTTTATAAACCCTTATAAATTATTTACATACCCTTATAAACCCTTACAAATTATTTTACAAACCACTATAAATTATTTTATAAGCCTTTTGAAATGGTTATAGACTCAATAAATGAATTATAAGATAGAAATAGAGAGAATGATATACGAAGTCTTTCTTTCACAACCTCTTCAGTGTCATCTGTTGACTGCTTATAAATGGTTATATATTCTTATAAATAATATTATAATTTGTTCCTACAGCCTAGGTTGCATGGAATCAGAAACGGATACGTGGAAACGAAACGTTTCGAAACGTGATTTTCAAAAAAATTAGAAATGGAAACGTTTTAGAAACGTCGATAATATAAGCATTTTTGTACATTTTATTAAAATTATAAGCAATAATAGAAAAGTAACACATGTTATCGTTCGATAAAAGTATGGAGTGACTTCGTTCCAAATCAAATCATTATACTAAAATGATAACAAATTTCAAAGATAACATCAAAATATATGATAATAAACATGTAAAATCACTAACATCAAATGCCAAATAGTTATTTTTGTGTTTAATCGCGAGTTTCCAAATCAAAAACGCAAGTTCCATCGTGTTTCCAAAATGAAATTTTCAAGAAACGTGTTTCCAATGAGTTTCCTCGAGTTTCCAAGAGATCCCGATTCCGAAACGTTTCCGAAACAGGAAACGAACCTTGAATGGAGTTTCCATGCAACATAGCCTACACCTATATAAACCCTTATTAATAGTATACATACCCCTTAAAAATTATTTATAAACTTTCATAACTTTCTTATAAACATTTATAAATGATTTATAGATTTTATAATTTGTTTTATAAACATTTATAAATGATTTATAGACTCTTACAAATAATTTAACATACCCTTATAAATTGTTTTATAATCCTTTATAATGTGTATAAACTTTATAAATTGTTTTTATACATACCCTTATAAACCCTTACAAATTATTTTACAAACCATTATAAAATGTTTTATAAGCCTTTCTAAATGGTTATAGACTTAGTAAATGAATTATAAGATATAAATATAGAGAATGATATACAAATTCTTATAAATAATTTATAAACGATCTAGTTAGCCCTTATAAATAATTTATAAGATATAGTTTATTAATTTCTAAAAATGGTTTGTAGAGTTCTAAAATTATTTATAACCTTTTAAAAAGACTAACTAACTCTAATAAATGATTTATAAAACATTTATAAATGGTTTCTAAACCTTTATAAATCTTTATAAACGATTTATAAACATTTATAAATTGTAGAAATCCTTATAAAATCGTATAAGAAACCTAAGCTCAAGTTCTCATAAATCTTTATAAAGATCTATAAATGTTTTATAAACTATTATAAGAGTAATAAAATTATGTATTCTGAAAGACTAGCATGCAGAAAAACAATAATGGAAACACTGAAACAAATATTTTTTTTTGTTTGAACAAAAACACTGAAACAAATATATTAGTTGCTTTTAGGGTGATTAAAGAAACCCCCTTGGATTTGCTTTTGTGAGAACACATTAGCCTACTCTACTGAATCTGCTTATAGATTGTTTAAGCAGTCAGGTAACATGATCAAGATTCTGATCCACTAAACATATTACGTAAGAAAGAAGGTAAAAGCGAAGACAAGGAAAGAGGTAGCCCACATATCAATTTCAATGTCATCATCAGCTCCAGATACCTCCACGAGGTCTTTCCCCGGTTCTTGATCATATAAGAACTTTAAATAGATGAAATTTAGGAATCTATTCTAATAGAGTAGATAAAATGAACTGTAAAAGAATGGTTTTCTTAAATAAGCAAAGAAATGGTGGAAAGTTGGTTAATTTGGTGATTTATAAACTCTTATAAATAAATTTATAAACCTTGTAAATTATTTATAAACATTTATAAATAAATGTATAAACTCTTATAAATAGCTTCTAAGTTCTTGCAAATAGTTTTATACACCCCTTTAAATAGTTTTATAAACCTTTATACATAGTTATATAGATATTTATGTGTTTTATAAACTTTATAGATGGTTGACACAAGGTTTTATAAGCTCTTATAAAATTTATAAATGGTTTTCTAAACCTTTATAAATAATTATATAAATATTTATATGGTTTTATAAATGTTTGTTTTATAAACCCTATATAAACTCTTCAAAACCTTTTATAAACCCTAACAAATCTTATATAAACTTTTAATAAACTTATTTAAACCCTTTATAAACTTTATAAACCCTTATAAATTCTATATAAAATCTTTATAAGCACATGTAAGTGATTTTGTAAACCCTTTTAAATTCTTATAAACCATTATAAATATTTTTCACATTTTGTGATGACTTGAAAACAAAACTTATGGGAGCTACAAAGCAGGTATTCCAACTCGAGCTGAGATCACATATGTTGCAAATGGCAGAAAATCAAAAAAAAAAAATCAGCAAAATTAAACATGATCCTGTTAAACATTTTTTTTTCTAACTATGGAGTTTGGATATTTTTGCAGGGCGAGCTGTGTGATGTTGAACAAAGACAATCATGTAGTTGAAGTTGTTTCGATGTTGGATACTATCCCTCAATACCAACCTTATCTATACAAAACCAGACTCTAAGAAACTACACTACTGATGATGCTTATTAATGGAAACAAAATTTGTAGTTTGCTTGGTCCGTCCATGAACTGGTTGTGTCTGGTCTAGTCCTAGTTGAACAATGTGTCTTCTGGAGCTGTCAAACCCAGGGTTTAGACGGGTTCATAGTGCTGGTTATGCACTGGAACATGTGACATATATTTTGTAACAAAGAAAATATTTATAAGAGGTTTTTGTAACACAAGGAGTATTTATAACTTTTTATAAGCCTTTATAAAGTTATAATGATCATCTAGTAGAGTCTTATAATAGCTCCATTACCCGGTTGTTTTCGTACTTATACCTATAGAATAGGTTTACAACAAAGATAGACTAGGTCTATCATGAAAGAAAAAAAATCTTGAAGCAGTCATTCTAACACTCTGTTCTTACTAACAAGTGTTGTGGATCCATACCGTGACATTGGCGTGAGACTCGGTTGTACCGAAATACTGATGACTTCAAAAAATTTCCCACATATTTTCATAATCTTTTATAAGTCACGTGCCGAATCAGAATTTGACATGTGGATTTCTTTGAAAAATAATTGAAAATAAAAGGAAAAAAAAATTGTAAACATGATTTCTTGCTAAAAAGATGTTGGTTTCTCAAAACTTCCCACTCTCCACGATCCATCTTTTTCGTCCACAACCTTTACTTTTTCAGTTTCTATAAATTTGAATCTGACAGAAAAATGGCAGCGGAACTCCCAATCAGTCAAAAATAAAATTGGAGAATTCGTACTTCATTTTCTTAGTTTTTTTTTTCTTCTTATTTTCCTCCTTCAGTTTCAATACCCTACTACAAATTGGGGTCGTAAAGGCATTAAGAGCTTGCCGAGTTCTATTTTCGAGTAAACAGATTCAGCAACCCACCCAAGTGACGCTGTCTTGCTCCTTTGTACAATTTTGTTGGAGATTCATCCGTGCAAAGATTCATCATGATAAGATTCAGCTAAAATATAAGGGAGAAGAGCAATGGATTTTGATAAAAGGTAAAAAGGCTTCTATTAACCACCAAAAGGATTAGATTACTGAATTGTTTTCATACTGTTCAAAATGCTTTACAGCAAAGTGTGGATTGAAATATTACGGTGAGCACGTTAATAGATTTTCTATAATTTTAATGTTTCAGTTATTCAGTGAGAAAATTTGTTTAGTTACTATTGTAGGCTATCTACTTCATTTCAAGTGATGAAAAAGATGGTAAAGTTGATACTGCCATTGGAACGTTGCTTGACTTACGAAGACCAAATTAACACAAGCATATATTAGCTACATGTTAATAATGTTTTTAAGTTTCTCAAGAAACTGGCATGCAGTCTTTTTGCCTCTGTTTAATCCTTCGCTTTCTCTTGCAGTAAGGTTTTTTTTTATATTAAATTAAGGTTTTTAAATCTCTCGCAGTAAGGTTCCGTACGAGAAAGAAGCTCTCTCAAACGAACAAAACAACGGAACGTAACGATGAAGAAGCTAGAAGATTAATGGGTGTTGGTGAGAAGAAACTCTTTGAGAATAATTACTCTAGAGGACGGGCTATGTACCATTGTAATACTCTCTATTCTTGAACCGTGTATTTACTTAAACCGTGTAAACTCTTTGAAATTTAGATGACATGATTAAGCAAACATAGTAAAAGAGACGAATGGTACATAATATTGGTTTCTGGTGAGTCATTTTTTAAAGCAAGCAGTCTGTTTAAGATGTCCAGTGGACTGTACAAGCTATAGAAAGGGCTGAGTCTATTATATATAATAAGTTGACTATTTTACAGACATTGTTGAATTTCTTTATTTTATTTTTACTATATCACTTTTTTTTATCAACTTACTATATCACTTCTAACAAAAAAAAAATTCTGAAAAGACTTATTTAAAAAATATGTATAGATAAAACTGAATAGAAAAAAGGGCGACATTTTTCTATGTTATCCATATTTGTGACTATAATTATGTTTCTTTTTTTTTTGAGAAAGGGCTTACTATAATTATGTTTCTTTTGAATTAAAAAACTAAAAAACACTACAATTTTATATGAAAAAATAATTAAAATGCAAGCAAAAATATTGACCCGTGCATAGCACGGGATGATCATACTAGTTAGATATAAATCAGTCTTAAGTGTAAACATTAATTATAGGAAAAAGACATTGGCTAAAGAGAGAGGTTGAAAGAAATAAGAGAAATTGGTTAATCAAAGAAAAAGAAATAAGAGAAATAGATACCAACGACGAAGGAACAAGCTTTCCAACAACCTCTTTGGGATCTTCGAACAGGATTGCCTCGAAGATCAACAGTTCCATCTTTTGTGTAATCATCTCCTTCCTCTTGTAATATCATTTCCTCTATCTCTCTTGATCTCTCTTCGTTAGGTAACTTTTTTTTTTTCTAACATGGATGTTTGAGCGAATAGAGTTTGCATTTTTATCATATATATGGACAACGAAAATGACGCCCCACACCCACACAATACGAATCTTTCGACGAAATACGTACAATCGTCCGACGAAATACGTACAATCTGTCAACTTCTTTATTTCATGAAATCCAAAAGCAAACGGAGTGTTGAATTATAAACTTTGGTTTGGGCTCTCCCAATTGTCCAAGTTTTAAAACAAAAGTCAAAAAGCCCAAGAAGCCCAAGAAGAAGAAGTGTGTAGAACAAATTATGGATAAGACTAAGAGAAGGATCTAGAGATAGCTTAAGTAGTATAAATAGGGATGCTTGGCTCACTTGTAAGATTATCCCACAACAAGCAAAAGCAATCATAAATAAAAAGTAGTAGTTTTAAAGAAAGAGTTCTCTCTAAAAGAGTTATAAAACTCTCTCTAAATACAAAGCTTGAATAGCAAATCTCTTTTCTAAATACGGAGGCTAACTTTTATAGTAGCAGTCCAATTTCCAACTTATCCGCTACAAGAAACGTTATCCCGCTAATATACCCAACAAAGTGGTATCAGAGCTACGGTGATGGCAAATAGTGGTGTTCCCTTCCAAGTTCCGGTCCTGACGAAGAACAACTATGATAACTGGAGTTTAAGGATGATGGCGATCCTAGGCGCACATGATGTGTGGGAGGTAGTAGAGAAAGGTTTTCTTGAACCGGAGAATGATGGTGGTTTATCTCAAACTCAAAAGGATAGTTTGAGAGATTCAAGGAAGAGAGACAAGAAGGCTCTATGTCTAATCTATGAAGGATTAGATGAAGATACATTTGAGAAGGTTGCTGGTGCAAAGACGTCCAAAGAAGCATGGGAGAAGCTTCAAATGTCTTATAAAGGAGCGGAACAAGTGAAGAAGGTTCGTCTTCAAACTCTTAGAGGAGAATTTGAAGCGTTACAAATGAAGGAAGGTGAACTCATCTCAGATTATTTTTCAAGAGTCTTGACGGTTACTAATAACCTAAAGAGAAATGGTGAGAAGTTAGATGAGGTGAGAATCATGGAGAAAGTTCTGAGATCGTTGGATTCAAAATTTGAGCACATTGTCACCGTAATTGAAGAGACAAAAGACNATAACCTAAAGAGAAATGGTGAGAAGTTAGATGAGGTGAGAATCATGGAGAAAGTTCTGAGATCGTTGGATTCAAAATTTGAGCACATTGTCACCGTAATTGAAGAGACAAAAGACTTGGAGACTATGGAGATGGAGCAACTTCTTGGATCATTACAAGCTTATGAAGAAAAGAAGAAGAAGAAAGAAGACATTGTTGAACAAGTTCTCAAAATGAGAGTTGATCACAAGGAGGAGAGTGGCCGAAGCAATCCAAGACGTGGTGGCGGTCATTTTCGAGGAAGGGGGCGTGGAGTAAATGGAAGAAGTTGGAGACCATCTGAAGAAAACTCTAATCAAAGAGGAGAGAGTTATTCAAGAGGCCGTGGAAGAGGAAATGCAAGATCAAGGTACGATAAGTCAAGCATAAAATGCTATAACTGCGGAAAGTTTGGGCATTATGCTTCTGAGTGCAAAGCTCCAAACAACAAAAAAGTTGAAGAGAAGTCCAACTATATTGAAGAAAGAAGTAAAGAAGAAGATATGCTATTGATGGCTTGCAAGAGTGATAAACCAAATGAGGTTCATAGATGGTATTTTGATAGTGGTGCAAGCAATCACATGTGTGGTGATAGAAGCATGTTTGTGGAGCTTGATGAATTGGTGAAAACAAAAGTGGCTTTGGGAGATGAATCAAAGATGGAGGTCAAAGGCAAAGGAAATATTCTCATCCGCTTGAAGAATGGAGATCATCAATTCATTTCCAATGTCTACTACATTCCAAGCATGAAGACCAACATCTTGAGTCTAGGACAACTCTTAGAGAAAGGTTATGATATTCGACTCAAGGATAATAGTCTTTCTCTAAGAGATGAAGCAAACAATCTCATCACGAAGGTCCCAATGTCAAAGAATAGAATGTTTGTCCTAAACATTCAAAACGACATTGCAAGATGTCTAAAGATGTGTTACAAGGAGGATTCTTGGCTTTGGCATCTTCGGTTCGGGCATCTCAACTTTGGAGGGTTAGAGCTACTTTCCAAGAAAGAAATGGTGAGAGGATTACCATGCATCAACCATCCAAATCAAGTGTGTGAAAGGTGTTTACTTGGAAAACAATTCAAAATGAGCTTTCCAAAGGAGTCAGAGACAAGAGCAACAAAGCCACTAGAACTCATACATACAGATGTATGCGGTCCGATCAAACCAACTTCACTTGGAAAGAGTAACTACTTCCTTCTCTTTATTGATGATTTTTCAAGAAAGACATGGGTTTACTTTTTGAAAGAAAAATCAGAAGTGTTTGAGAATTTCANGAGCAACAAAGCCACTAGAACTCATACATACAGATGTATGCGGTCCGATCAAACCAACTTCACTTGGAAAGAGTAACTACTTCCTTCTCTTTATTGATGATTTTTCAAGAAAGACATGGGTTTACTTTTTGAAAGAAAAATCAGAAGTGTTTGAGAATTTCAAAAAGTTCAAAGCCCATGTTGAGAAGGAAAGTGGTCTTGAGATCAAGTCCATGAGATCTGATTGAGGAGGAGAATTCACGTCTAAGGAGTTTCTGAAGTATTGTGAAGATAATGGCATCCGAAGACAGTTGACGGTGCCAAGATCCCCTCAACAAAATGGAGTAGCAGAGAGAAAGAATAGGACTATCCTTGAGATGGCAAGAAGCATGCTCAAGAGTAAGAAGCTACCAAAGGAGTTGTGGGCGGAAGCGGTTGCGTGTGCGGTTTATATAACAAATCGTTCTCCAACAAAGAGTGTTTTGGGAAAGACACCGCAAGAAGCTTGGAGCGGAAGGAAGCCTGGTGTATCACATCTAAAAGTCTTTGGAAGTATTGCTCATGCTCATGTTCCAGACGAGAAGCGAAGCAAATTAGATGATAAAAGTGAGAAGTACATCTTCATTGGGTATGATGCTAACTCCAAAGGATACAAGCTTTACAATCCAAAAACAAAGAAGACAATCACTAGTCGGAATGTCGTCTTTGATGAAGAAGAAGAAGAATGGAATTGGAGTTCAAATGATGAAGACTACAATTTCTTTCCATCTTTTGAAGAAGAAGATTTGGAGCAACCAAGAGAAGAGCCAGCTACACCACCAACTTCACCAACACCAAGTTCTCAAGGAGATGAAAGCTCAAGTGAAAGAATCCCACGTTTTAGAAGTCTACAAGACATCTATGGAGTTACCGAAAATCAAGACAATCTTACTCTGTTTAGTCTATTTGCGGATTGCGAGCCTATGAACTTTGAAGAAGCTCAAGAAAAGAAGTCATGGAGAAGTGCAATGGATGAAGAAATCAAGTCGATTCAAAAGAATAATACATGGGAGATATCTTCACTTCCAAATGGGCATCAAGCAATTGGTGTGAAGTAGGTGTACAAGGCAAAGAAGAACTTTAAAGGAGAAGTGGAAAGGTACAAGGTAAGATTGGTGGCAAAAGGTTATAGTCAAAGAGCCGGAATCGACTATGATGAAGTGTTTGCCCCTGTTGCCCGCTTAGAGAAGGTTAGGCTAATCATTTCATTGGCAGCCCAAAAGAATTGGAGGATCCATCAAATGGATGTCAAGTCAGCCTTCTTAAATGGATATCTTGAGGAAAAAGTCTACATTGAGCAACCACAAGGCTACAAAGTCAAAGGAGAAGAAGACAAAGTCTTGAGGCTAAAGAAGGCGCTTTATGGATTAAAGCAAGCACCAAGAGCATGGAACACTCGGATTGATAAGTACTTCAAGGAGAAAGACTTCATCAAGTGTCCATATGAGGATGCACTTTATATCAAAACTCAAAACAATGATATATTGATTGCATGCTTGTATGTAGACGACTTGATATTCACCGGCAATAATCCGATTATGTTTGAAGATTTCAAGATGGAGATGACAAAGGAGTTCGAGATGACTGATATTGGATTGATGTCATACTACCTTGGCATTGAAGTAAAGCAAGAAGAGAAGGGAATCTTCATTACTCAAGAAGCTTATGCTAAAGAGATGCTACAGAAGTTCAAGATGGATGACTCAAATCCAGTTTGCACGCCAATGGNAAGGAGTTCGAGATGACTGATATTGGATTGATGTCATACTACCTTGGCATTGAAGTAAAGCAAGAAGAGAAGGGAATCTTCATTACTCAAGAAGCTTATGCTAAAGAGATGCTACAGAAGTTCAAGATGGATGACTCAAATCCAGTTTGCACGCCAATGGAATGTGGAGTCAAGTTGTCAAAGGAAGAAGAAGGAGAGCGTGTGGATCCAACGCTCTTCAAGAGCCTTGTTGGAAGCTTACGTTATCTAACATGTACAAGGCCTGATATCTTACATGCGGTTGGAGTTGTGAGTCGTTTCATGGAGCATCCAACAACAACTCATTTCAAGGCAGCTAAGAGGATCCTACGTTATATCAAAGGTACAAGCAACTTTGGCTTGTATTATTCTATTTCTGACGATTACAAGCTTGTTGGATATAGCGATAGCGACTGGTGAGGAGATGTAGATGACCAGAAAATCACAAGTGGCTTTGTGTTTTTCATTGGAGAGACGGCCTTCACATGGATGTCAAAGAAGCAACCAATTGTCACTCTTTCAACTTGTGAAGCAGAGTATGTGGCGGCTACTTCATGTGTTTGTCATGCTATATGGTTACGAAGCTTGCTAAAAGAGTTGAGTCTACCACAAGAGGAACCAACGAAGATCTTTGTTGATAACAAGTCAGCAATAGCATTGGCGAAGAATCCAGTTTTCCATGATCGAAGCAAGCATATCGATACCCGTTATCACTACATTAGGGAATGTGTCACCAAGATGGAAGTGCAATTGGAGTATGTGAAGACAAATGATCAGTTAGCTGATATCTTTACCAAGCCTCTCAAGCGTGAAGATTTTATCAAGATGCGGAGTTTGCTCGGAGTGACAAACCAAGTTTAAGAGGGGGTGTTGAATTATAAACTTTGGTTTGGGCTCTCCCAATTGTCCAAGATTCAAAGCAAAAGTCAAAAAGCCCAAGAAGAAGAAGTGTGTAGAAGAAATTATGGATAAGACTAAGAGAAGGATCTAGAGATAGCTTAAGTAGTATAAATAGGGATGATTGGCTCACTTGTAAGATTATCCCACAACAAGCAAAAGCAATCATAAATAAAAAGTAGTAGTTTTAAAGAAAGAGTTCTCTCTAAAAGAGTTATAAAACTCTTTCTAAATACAAAGTTTGAATAGCAAATCTCTTTTCTAAATACGGAGGCTAACTTTTATATTAGCAGTCCAATTTCCAACTTATCCGCTACAAGAAACGTTATCCCACTAATATACCCAACACGGCGTACATTTTTATCACTACACGTAAGAACAAAACTAGGTATACGTGTAACATATACAAACAAATTCAGCAAAGTGGCAAAAAGAAAACATGCAAAACTTAAACGTCATAAAGCATAGACGTTGTAGGAGTTTTTTGGCTTCTCCGTCCAAGGTTAACGCCTGGGTTCTCATATTTCATTGATATGCAGAGCAGCGTCGCTGCTTTTACGGTTTGTGCCAGCCACGAGACCGAGATCCTTTATTTGTATTTCAATTTTAGTTTAAAAAAAAAGACATGCAAAACTTTTTTTTTTGAACGAAAGAAAACATGCAAAACTTGAATCACTTTAATTCCGCCGGTGGGGGTTCTCGTTCTTTCAAAGTTCAAACCACGGTCTCAGCCAGTGCTGGCTCAAACACTTGCAAGGCCCGCAAATAAAATAATAATAAAATATTTTATATAAAAATTTGTAACAAACCTACCTATAAAAATATATCAAACATAGTTAGTAAAAAATGGGGAAATTTGGGAAAATGCACTGAAATGAAATTATAATTTGAATACTACACCCTTATTTAAGTTTTTGGAAAAATATACTTATGTATATGTAAATTTATTTAATTGTCCAATCTTAATTATTTCACAATTTTTAATATAATTTATTTTAAATCTTAAAATAAAAATTAAAAACTTGTTAGAGAAACAATGTAATACTTTTTGAAATTTTTGAAACAATCTAGACAATATTTTGCCATATTTTGTACGAAAATAATATAGGGAATAATATATAGAAGATGTTGATGTAGAAATTAAACCTTAACCATATTATATTCAAAATATAAAAAAATTATAACAAATGTTAGTAGTAATTAAGAACTTATTCAGTAGATATATTGACTTCTATGAAGAATAAATATTTTTGTAGAGTGTGGACTTGTTTATATAAGACTAAGAAAATAAAACAAAATTCATATAAACTTCATGAAAAAGTAAAAAAATCACAATTTGTTTTATTTATAAATATCTTTATTATTTTTAAACTTTTTTTGGTAAATGACCATATTTATCTCAACATACATATTTATCTTAAATATTAGTAATTCCCCATATTATTATTAATTTCGAATTATATATTAGTTATTGAAATATCCAATTTGGATAAAAAGATAAATTCACATTGAATAAAGTGTAAGTTTCAAAAAATAAAATAGGAGAGGTAATTTTTAAATATCAAACTGATAATAGGAAAATTTACAAATTATCCCAAAATACATATTTGAATAAATGCGTTTGTTATATCAATTTTATTTTTAATAATCTAAAATGTGCTATTTTATAAAAAACTAAACTATTTTATAAAAATAGTGTGGACATTTTTTGCTTCATATCAGTTTTAAAAACATCCTTTTTTGAAAAATAATTTCATATTAAAATTTTGAAATAAATGAATTACTAATTTCATTTCATTAATAGTTATTCATTTTATCTCATCTGTTTCTTTTTACTGGTTACAGTTATGACCGTATTGAATTTAGATTCTTTTCCTAAGATTTATATGATACGGTAGTATTTATAGAGAAAATGACTAAGATAACACTAAAAAGTTTCTGTCACAACTATAGCATTTAAGAATAAAAATGATCAAAATAGTACTTAATGTTTTATCAAAAGAGATAAATATACACTTATATCCCAATAATAAATTAATTTAGACATTAGGCTTAGAGTTAAGGGATGGGAATTAGGGTTTAGGGTTTAGGGGCAAATCTCTAAAATAGCACATTTCTAAATAGATGTATTTTAAGAACTCCAAGCATTGATACCTCCATGAGAATTCTCATACATATAAATACGGGCAAATCTCTATTTTTGTGACATAAACTTAGAAATGTGCTATTTTAGAGATTTGTCCGTATTTATATGTATGAGAATCCTCATGGAGGTATCAATGCTTAGAGTTCTTAAAATACATCTATTTGTATGTATATATTAATATTAGTATTAGATTATGAAATTTTTAACTTTACCGGAAATGCAATCTAAAGTATCAAAATATATAGGGAGAATTGCACTTTTACACATTCTATTGTACCATTATTCAGTTTCACCTTCAATAGAATTACATTTTCAAATATACCTACGTCATTAATGTGGAAATGACTTAAATGGACCTAATTTTCTGTGGAAGAAGTCGAGAATCTCCGTTGGATTTCCTCCGCCTTATTCGCCTTATTGAAATCGAAGCACCAGAACTGCAACATCATGCCCGATAGATTCACAAGCTCAGGCCCTCCATGGTGAAGGCGAAATCG
This sequence comes from Eruca vesicaria subsp. sativa, assembly GCA_932364175.1. Classification (NCBI taxonomy): domain Eukaryota; kingdom Viridiplantae; phylum Streptophyta; class Magnoliopsida; order Brassicales; family Brassicaceae; genus Eruca; species Eruca vesicaria. The sequence goes on along the minus strand of CAKOAT010271821.1, from coordinate 67,889 downwards.
ATCGATTGGATGATATGGATGGATGCGAAATTGATTGGATTGGAAAAATCATGATGAGTTATACACACATCCTCTTACGATGGTGAGTTACGGTTAAGCTGGGCTTTGGAGGATGATACTGAGGTTGGATGCAGCGGTGGCAGATGAAAAGGAAGGAGTGGCGGAAGATCTGGTGGTGATGATGGAGATGGAGAGGTTGAAGCTAATCCTGGAAACGGAATCTTGCTCATTAATTAGGCTAAGTTATTGAAAGAGGTATATGCACTTTATTACTCTTTTTCTCTTCTATATCTGAAAGTTTGAAACTTTGGATTGGATTGTGATATATGGATTATAAACAGGTTGGGAAGGATTACTTGAAAGAAGAGGAGTATTGCGGGAGAGCTGTTCTTGTGAGTCCTAACGATGGGAATGTTCTTGCCATGTACGCGGAGCTTGTGTGGATGATTCATAAGGATTTGTCACGTGCTGAGTCTAACTTCAATTGAGCTGTTGCAGCTGTTCTTGATGATTGGTAAGGAAGATTCTTTTAACTTGTAAAGCTCTCTGACCAAAGGCAGAACAGGGCAAGCTCTCTGATGGACAACCTTCTAGCTTTAGTGAATGGATTCTTCCTGCTAAGGAGTTTGATGGCTTATGGGAAAGGTGTGTCTTAGAGTCTGGTCCTGACTTGGTTGTAAAGCAGTAATGGGTATGAAACAATTTATTCAGTAGTCTGGCTTTTGTTTTGTTTTGTTTTGTTTTGTTTTGTGTAGCTTGATATATGAATCTGGACTTAAGCAACGGTTACTACGTTACGCCGCAAGTGCTTTGTTGTTCACGCAGAAGGGTGTTAATCCAAATCTCGTTTCATAGAACATGTGAGTGACATTGGTATGGTTTTTTTTTCAGTACATGTTTTATCTGCTTCTATTCTACACTACACCATGAGATTTTTGATGAAAAAACTTCAGATAACTGAGTTGCTTAGCAAGCTTAGTTTCTTTCATACAGTTCTGTTTGTCTCTTCAGTGTCTAGATCTGATGTTTAATCCTTCTGTTCCCCATTTAATACTGAAGCATCTATGATGGTTGTAAATTTATGCAGGATTGTTCTTTTGCACGGACCACCAGGGACTGGCAAAACATCTCTTTGCAAAGCATTGGCTCAAAAGCTTTCAATTCGGTGCAACTCCAGGTCCTCTTCTAGACTAAATGATTCTCTGTCAGAAGAATTTATATTGATGTGTTATTTCTATTATTTTTCTATTTGACTTTGATTTATACTTCCTTTGCCAGATATCCACATTGCCAATTGGTTAAAGTCAATGCTCACTCTCTATTTGGTAAATGGTTCTCTGAAAGTGGCAAGCTTGTATGATACAAAATTGTTCTTTCTTTAACTCTTGTCTTAGTTTTCCCTTTAGCATGCATTTTAGACAGTAGGCTGCTCCAACAAACTGGCTTTTTTTTTTTTTTTTTGAACAACCGGCTGGCTTTGTTATTCTCGCTATGTTTACTAATGGACAATATAGGTTGCCAAGCTATATCTATATGCCTTTATAAATCACTTTATAACACAGAAAAAAATTCAGTTTATTCTATTTCAGTTTATAAACATTTATAAATTAATTTATAGACACTTGTAAATTCATTTATAAACCATTATAAATTCATTTATAAATCCTTATAAATCAATTTATAAATTCTAATAAATAAATTTATAAACCCTTATAAATCAATTAATAAAATTTTATAAATGTGCAAAAAATTGGTATTTCATTTTTAAGAATTTATATAAAAGGGTTTGTATCATTTATAAACCCTTTTAAATCTGTTTTATAAACAGTTTATAAAAATATATAGAAACTTTTTTATAATAATCAATAAATCATTTATAAGAATATATAAAATTATTTATAAGGGTTTATAAAATTATTTATAAGGATTTGTAGAAATTCTAAAGATAATTCAATTATAAAGTCTTAAAACATTTTATAAAGGCTTATAAATCATTTATAAGAGTTTATAAATCATCTATAAGGGTTTATAAATTATTTATAATGGTTTATAGATCATTTATAAATATTTATAAAATCATTTGTAAATTATTATTAGTTTTTTATAAGGCTTTATAATTTATAAACATTATTTTAAAAGCTTATAAATTATTTATAAGACTCATTTTAAATATTTATAATGGATTTATAAATCAATACAAAATGATGTATAAACATTTATAGCATAGTGGAGTTCGACTCTCCAAAGCAACATTTTAAAGATATCTGGTGCCGTACGAGAAGCCTTTGCTTTGGTATAGTCATAAAGAGATGAAAAGGGTGGCCGGTCTCAATACGCATAAAGATAGTTGGTACAAAGATTAGAGAGAGAATTAACCGGGTTATTAATCAGCTTTCTGTTTGGTTAGTTTTGGTTTGTATTCCGGGTTTCTACATGTATTCCTAGATTAAAATCATACATTTGATCTCTGTTATTTGTTGAGGTTGAAGGGCTCTAGAAGCCTTGTTTCCTGCTCTTCTCTTACACCTTCATCATGTGTACATGTGAACTTATACGCGTTTGACAAAACCATTTTATTTCATTAACAGTTAAATATGTACAAGTAATTACATAATCAAATAAATATCTCGTCTGTGTACATGTGTAAAAGAAAGTGAGAGAGATTTGTTACCTAATAAAGAAACAACAACAACCTTTGATGCTCCAAAAATGTCTTTTGAATGTTTAAAAAAGGGAAAGAAAAGCGATTTTGGTTGGTTTGGTTCAAGCAAGATCTTGCGGCTCAAGGGCTGCAATTTCTCTCAAGACCTGACTTTTGTCTGCTTCAAACCTCTCATCCTCTGCCAAACAAAGCATTTATCAAGGAGGAAAAAAATCAAACACAAAGCCTGTTGTCACTTATAAAGGACTTGCATACCTTTGTCTGGTTTCAATTCCGCCAACACTCTCAAAAGCTTGCTCTTGTTTTCCACCAGAATGTTGGCTATATCTGCAGGCTTGTTTTGGTTCGCCACAAACAGCTGGGCAACAGTAATGACAATCTCATTCAATCACGTCGGAACAACAATTAAACAAGCAGGACAATCATCATAGCAAATGATGATTATGTTCCATTGCTTTAAGATACAAAACCATATACCTTGAAAACATGGAATGCTTCTATCTGTATGCTCTTGCTTGACTCCCGTAATTCAAAAGAGATTGAGTTTATTTCGCAAAACTATTATCATCAAGAACAAAACATTTGAGGAAGGTATTCGGGTAAAGCGACATACTCTCAGAAGATTCATGAGAATCCTCAAGGTCTCCCTTGAGCTAAAATTTATCACAGCTGAATTTGATCGGTCCAGTAATATATCACCCAACAACTGTTAAACGTTTTAAACAATACCTTTAAGTACGTTTGAAAAAGAACAAAAAAACAGAAAGAAGCTAAATACTTTTTAAATAAATAAAATCTCAAGCTGTCTTATGATCTTCCCACAGTGCTCTAATCCACTCTCTGCTCCTCCGTTTTCCGAATGATGATCACCGTTGTTGTTACCGTTATCTTTAACTGACTTCTTGTTTCTACCTTGACGGTTCTTGGTTTGGTCTAACTTGAGAGGAGTAACTGGAGAACTGTTTCCATTGGTTGTAGTAACCGCGACGTTCTTGTCCTGAACAGTTTCTTTCTCCTCATCCAACAACACAATCCCTTCAGCGTTCTTCTCAGTCTTCAGAATCTCTGCCTCCATTGTTCTTTTTGTAGCATTTTCCCCAGGTTTGTATGTCTGAGGAGCACTGGACTCAGCTTCAACAGAAGAAGGGTTAGAAGACAATGTGCTACAGTTTGTGAGAGGCTTTCGCTTCTTTCTTCAGGGACACAAGTCCTTACATTGATCACATCGACTCCAAGTTCTCGTGTTCCGCTAAAGGACACAACCTTGAAGCAATACTCAGAAGCTGGAGCTAGTCCAGAGACAACAAACCTTGCGTTTGGAGTAAACAATGTGCAAAAGTAGACTTCTCTTGGTACTCTTTCTCTGTGACCTTACGATGCCAAATACTGTAATTAACAATCTAAGCAAACAAAAATTACAGAGGCGAGGATAACTTACGCGACAACACATAGAGCTCCAGTACACATCTATTCCTAAACTTAAACCACCAGGTTTTGCGAAATTTCAGGAGCACAAGCTCTTCAACATCAGTAGCACAGACACTTAGCAAATCTTCACGGAAACTCTCAAAGTTAATCCCATCCAAAACCACCATTGATATAGCCTCATTTCAAGACAAGTATAGCCTCATTTCCAAAGCACTTTTGTCATTAGAAACAAGTCCCTAAGCTACTAAATGTTGCAGTAGTGTCAATATTTCAAGAAACTCTACACCAACAACTGTTACCAGGCCAAGGTTGAGAGCTGTGATAGACTATTTCTCCTACTTCAATCCCAGTCTCTTCCCATGTCTCTCGCCTCACAGCCTCTTCTAAGCTTTCCCCTGGCTAGCAAAATCATCATATATAACAATAATAACATACAACAGAGATGGCTTAGCAGTGTATCTATCATACCTCAATAAATCCAGCTAAACAACTCCACATTCTCGGCACAAACCTAGCTTGTCTACTCAAAAGCGCACGATCATTCTCTTGATCAATAACCAACATTATAACCACCGGGTCAACCCGGGGATAAACCCTCTTTCCACAAGCCTCATTTGAGCATTGTTTTCTTCTCCCAGCTTCCTTTTGGAACAGTTAAACCTCCACAAGCTCCACAAAAGCGTGACACTTTATGCCACTCAAGCAATGCTCTCGCCTGTCATTATATAATAATAACACATAGTCATAGTTACGTATATAAAGTAAGAGACTTTAAAGAAGCTTAAGCTAACAACATACATGTCCTGCAATAGCTAACTCATCCATAGCTTGTTGATCCTCCCAATCAGCAGCTACCATTAATGTCCTAACCTCAAAGAAACAGAGCTTCTTACTTCCCAACTTCAAAACGACGCCGTGTTCTTGTTCAGAAGACAAATCAACTGCCCAATACACTAAATCTTCATCCTCTTTGTGTCCTAAATACACAAGCGAGTTCTCGTCGAGATTCGGTAACAGAGACTTGCAATCGGATAAGGTGATCCATCCAAGATGCTAGAGAGGCGTCGTGATGCAGCAGCGACGCCAAGATATGGTGAATCGAGAGGCACTGTGTTACACGCGCCTCCACGAGGCATCTCTGGAAGCGGAAGCGCTCCGTCTAGAGAACACCGAGCTCCAATCTTTCAACCTCCACCTCAAGAAAGAGCTACACCAGCTCATCCAATCCTCTCTCCGCAACCGCCTCAGCTACGAGAGGGCTCCACGTCGCAATCTTTCCGTCGGAGAGAAAAAGAATAACGAGAATGTATAGCTTGCTTTTAGTTTAATTAAGTAGGGATAAAACAGTATTTTCCCATTAAAATTTCAAAGCTAAAAGTGATTAGTGTAAAGTTGAAAATGTGTATAAGGAAAATGGTATTCTTCACAAATTCCCAAATATATATTTCAGATTGTATTTCCTGGAAACTTAAAAATATCATAATTTTAAAAAAAATATATATATATATATATATATCTAATTATATAAAAGAAGCTTTTTTTTCCTTACTATTATGTCATGTCAAAAATTCACTTTATCCCGAGCTGACACGTGTCGATTTATCTTTTTATTCCTTTCATTTTGTTTATTTTATACAAGCTGCCGTTGGTTTTTGGGATGAGAAAAACATAAGTTGGCTTTTACATAATACTCACAAAAAGCTAACAACGTTTAACATTCAGTCTTCTTCGATTGCGTTGACTGAAGATTAGGGTTTTTACGTTTTATCCATCTTCGAAGACGTCAGCCTACCATGGCGGTTCTGGAAGGTTGTCGGAGACCAATATTCATGTGGAATATCAGTTTCGATCTCTGTTACTTTCGTTCCGGTTGCTACTCATATCCTTTGATTATTTACGAGATGAAGTGATTCATCGCCATTAACAGCCTGCTTAAATCCTTAGACCCACCCAAACCATGTTTACTCATCCAATGCTACTCATCTCCATCTATAAAAAGGTCAGAATTCATCTCATTAACATTATCCTCACCATCCCTCATCCAATGCTACTCTTAAACGTCATGGCTAAATCTTCTATGGTAATCGCAGATTTGAGATCCACCCTTTGTTCTTCACGCGGTAGCGCTAAGGTTATTCCTTTCTTCATCCTCATGTTCATCTTAGTATTTGAAAAACATCTGCTTTTAAATTCAGAATTATGAAAATCATGTTTTCAGTTTTTTTTTTCTTCTTTGATAAATTGTTTCGAATTCATTTGGTTATTAATATTTTGTTTCTTTCATGTTATCAGGCTACACTCATGCTGACCACCATCAACGTCCACCGTCTCACCACCTACAAGCATCTTTTTAAGGCGGGTTGTAACTTGTATGTACTCCTTGAGCAGATTTTTTGTGACTCAGTGCAATCAGAATTGCAGTCTCTAGAACTCCTCTTTTCATTCGGTTCAGTGGTTCAAAAGCTTTCGATGAGATAACCAAACTGGTTTCCTCAATTCTTGAAGAACACTTCGGGTTCTGTGAACTTCTTGGTCTAGCCAACACCCAACTTTCAGGTAATCATACTACTAGCTGTTTATCCCAAACTTCTAAATGTCAATTTTCTTGCAGACAATATTAGTGAGCTCACTGCTGTCAAGAGTACAGTCAGTGATCTTCCACAAGGAAAAGACCATGTCATGGCAACAATAAAAACTGACAAGTATCTATCTAATTCATATTGATTTATCCCCCCCCCCCAATAATTACAGACGGCCTTATTTGGTATTACATAAACATTCCTTGCTCTGTTTTTCCCTTTGTAGTTTTTGTCTGTGACTTTGAGTATGTTTGACTCACAAGTTGTGGCGTTTCATAGCCACTTAGACGGCTTTCGAAGTGATCCAAGAATTGTTGTAGCAACAAACCTAAATCCTAAGATTGTAGGAGGTACTCTCTATCTTATTCTCTGTTTCGGATAACTGAATATGACGTTCTTAGAGCACTCAACAATCATTATATTGCTGGCCGTCTGTTCTTAAATGCCACATCTTGATTGTTATGTTACTTATCCAAAACACTCCCTCACCCTATATACTAATTCGCTCTTTCCTTTGTATGACAATAATGAGATGGGTCTGTCTCTTAACAGGATGGCAATGATGATCATGGAGATGATATGCTTGGGCTCATCTCAGTGCCTACTAATGTGGACGTTGATAGTAACAATCGTGAGGAGGCACCTACTATATAGTGTCGACACCAACAAGCTTCCCGCAGAAGCATCTTCAAAGGTGGTCAAGAAAGACACGTCCCACATAGGTGAAGCTAATGAAGTATCTGGACCTGCTATTTGCTATTTGAATAATGCTTTTGCATCAATGTTGTTTTTTTTTTGTTTTAAAATACGTCTGGGATTTGCAAGGGCTTTTCGTTTGAAGCCATCAAATAAATTATGCTTAAGGTAAACGTTTGTAGGAGTGATTTAAATTTATGCAATCCAATTCTACTTCAAATCAGACGTTTTCGATGTGAAATAATAAAATGGTCAGGAGATAGTTAGACAAGAAAAAACCAGTATCTATGAACGTATACTTCGTAGTTATTAATGATAATTTCGCTCGCTGACAATTTAAGTCCATTGTTTAATAAATGAATAATCATAGTTTTCCCGTTTAACTTGTCATTAAATATCTTCGGAAAGTGTCATAAAGTGGCTTACTTTATATATAAAGTAATTAACTTAAAATATCTAATAAATAAAGTAAATAATTTTATATATAAAATATAGTTTATTCCTTCTAGAGAATGCCACGTCATTAAATAAGGAAATAAGAGTTTGATATGTGGATCTCTTAGAAACATATTACCGAAGAATAAAGTTAGTCAGTAAGTGTATGGGCTTTTATCATTGATTTCTTAACGTTTTGACAGTATATTTAAAGTTGGCCCAAAAGTTTATATCAATAAAGTCCAAAGTTATATAATGAATTCACCGACTCTTTCCTACTATATATATGTGAGAACATTTCCTCAACATTTACGATTCTCCAGTTTGTTTTTCTTTTTGCAGTTTTGGTTTCTTCGATCGATTTCTACATATAGGATTGCGGTTTCAGCATTTAAAGAGAAAACAAGAGCTCTTCGGCGGCGTGTTTACATGTTTAAATTTTCCCAGCTTTCAGTCTAAAATTACCTCAGCAGAAACCTGTTCTTGATATATTATGAATATTAAATCGTGGTTTTAATGTTTTCTAATTTTAAAATAGTATCCTTACGTCATAGTATTCTGAGAAGACCCGAGAGTGAAAACAAATTTTGGATAATGATTCTTCTCATATTGGATTATTAATATATGATGACCTTTTGCATTCTCTCGGTCATCTATCTTATTAAAGTTGTAGTACTCTTTATGTTTGTTTGGAAACTTAAATAGTAGTAATAAAGAGTTTAATGTTGTTTGGCTATAAGTTTAAAGGAGTTGGGCTTTTAAACATTGTTATAATAGAATTAGGCTTTTGTTTAATTTATTTTATGTTATGGTTGGTTTTAATCATTTGGCCCATTGTAGTAATTTGTGTTTTTAGTTTATATTTTATATAAAGACCATATTCAATTTTATTTATTGTTGACTAAATTAAAAATAACATCAGTTTTTAAGTTAATAACAATTTACATTTCAAATAATTTAATACTCAAATATATTTTATCTAAAGTATTTTACATTATTCAAATTATCATAAAGACACAAAATATTTGAATAGTTTTAACTAAAATATTAAAATTTTGTTTTCGTAACTGGATATTTATCTGAAACACCTATCCCCCCCCCAAAATCAGTTTTTCCCCGATTAATCTAAAATTAATCCTAGAAATCGTAACCAAACCGTTATCATATTGGAACCAAAACTTTATCTGATATTAGTCGGTTATTATAATTATTACCAAACTCAGCTCAAACCAAAAGAATCGAACCGGACGCAAATCAATTTATATAGATAACAGAACAGATCTTATATCTGTAGAATTAAAAAAACTACGAACATAAAGAATCCAACAAAAGTTGAACCCAAAATCAAACCCCAGTCCTATTACATTCAATACGATCANTTTATCTGATATTAGTCGGTTATTATAATTATTACCAAACTCAGCTCAAACCAAAAGAATCGAACCGGACGCAAATCAATTTATATAGATAACAGAACAGATCTTATATCTGTAGAATTAAAAAAACTACGAACATAAAGAATCCAACAAAAGTTGAACCCAAAATCAAACCCCAGTCCTATTACATTCAATACGATCAAAGTTTTTGAAATACGGTAATAACCGATGACTTATGAATATATTATGCTTTTCCAAATTAAGTTAAACCCGCGCCGATGCGCGGGTCAAGATCTAGTTTGTCTTACAATATTTGGCTAAATTGTGAATTTGACGGTTCTATGTTCAATCGCTAGCACCAATCAAGAATCGTTTCTCAATAATGAGCTAAAACTTTACTTCTTTTCAGGTATGAAAGGTTGAGGAAAATAAAAGGCAATGGATCTCAAGGATCTATGAAAGTAAGAACGGTCAGTTGACTTAACTTAGGAGTATTTATTCTCAATTAAATTCATATCATATGTAGTGTATGGTTGTTTTTCACCATGATCGTGGTAATTAAAAATATTCAACTAGTTTTACAAGTCAACCGTCATCAATTTTCTGAAATAAGTAATTTTCGTACGGAGACATCTTGGGACTTACATAGCTTAAGCAATTCTATTTGAAGCAATGCTCAAGAAAATACTGTGTCATCTGGATTAGTACAAGAATTCTAAGTTATTTTTTTATGATAAGTGCACAGAAGTTTTCCTTATTTCGTCCTGTTCAGATTAGTACACTCTCTAATGTAGAAGATAAAAAGGGATTTGAGTTTTGGTAAGCAGTCAGTAGAACAATTGATGATCGCCCCTGTTTCTTCAAATAGGCACGTTATTTCTTTAAAAAAAATTAACCCAACACAAAAACTTCTGTTAAATGGAACCAATGATATTGGCTTTACAGGGAATCATACATCAAATGCTCTTTATATGTTTCCTGCCAACAAACACTTGATCCAATTTTTCATAAGTGACTCTTTTTTTCAGCGATATCTATTATATCAAATGGAGCCTTCTATCTGATAATACAAGACTTTTTTGTATCATGAGTTTCTGCCTCTATGTATCTGGTCCTTTCTTAACCGAGTGATAGCATACCAAATATATATGACATACAGAAATTATATTTAGGTGTTCGCGGAAGAACACCAATCTAGAGAATGTGAAAATGATGAGATGGCATCACTTGATGAAAGGATGCAGAAATACCTAAGGCAAGTTGATCAAGAAATTATGAACTCAAGTGGTTCTCCAACTGGCATGAAAATACCTTTTGTACTGAGGTTTACTCTTATATAATATCTTTAAATTGTTTTTGTCTTATAGAATACATAATCTTAAATAAAACATACATCAAATTAAATAAATAAATCAACAATTCTACACCATCAAAATAAAAACAGAATAAAACTTTAGATAAATAATCTTATTAACTGTAAAGAAAAATTTAGTTAATTGTAATGAGAACGAAACTGAAGAAAGAATAATAATCAATAAAATAATGATCCATACTAATATATAACAAAATAATTTAAAATAAAAACAAATATTAAACAAAAAACAAAAATATTTACTCTAATTATTTAAACTATTTTAAAATTATCATCCCATCCGTAGGGGGTCGGTCCTAGTCTATATATAATAAAAGCGCTTTAATATACATTAAAAAGAGAAGATAATATAAAAGAGAAATAAAATAATAAATATGAACATTAATATGCTACTGTGGTTATGTCATCGTGTTTTAATTTTTAAAAGCAACTCTAATCATTATGCCAAATTTAGTGTTAAAATGATATTAAATTTAATATTTTGATGTTTTACTTTAGTTTTTATTTCCAACTAAACTACCAAATTTCACAATAAGCCAATAGTATGTATTGTTTTTAATTTAGTAGTACTTTAATTATTTGTGCCGGCTATATTTATATTTTAAGGGATTTGTTTAAATTTGAATATTTGTGTATTTCAAATATTTATATTAATTATTAATTTGGAGTTTTAAAGTTATTTGGAGTTTGATTAAAAACACTTTGGATTTGATTATGTACTTTATAGAATTTATCTACCTTTCAGAGATCAGACAGCGAGTTGAGTTTTTTCAGTTGGGGTCTCGGACTTTGAGGGTGATTGGTGGGGTTGTAAGTAATGACTTTAGCTTTAATTTCTATCTACAACCATTTAAATCACCAATCATGCTTTAAATAGTTTTTAAAGCTAAAGTCAAAAAAATGGAAAAGTGGTTGTAGGAACCCTATTTTCTAAAGCAAAAAAATGGAAAAGTGGTTGTAGGAACCCTGTTTTCAATTGATGTTTTAATTTTATAAAAAATATAAAACGAGAATTTTTTTGTAATCGTTGGATTTTTGCATATATTGCGTGAAACGTATTTTAGGAATAAATTTTTTTTCGACATAAGTTTTGGTTAGTATTTATTTTTCAGTAAAAATTTTTTTTTGTCGACTATGTTTCAGTAATCATAGTGTATAAACAATTATTAACAATTTTGAATTTAGGAGTAGAAAAAAAAATCCCAACCCAAAAATGTAAATTGAATCTAATCCTGAAAAAATATAAATTAGAGTAAAATATAATAAATTAGAATGTTGAATAAGGACAATCGAATCGGTGACAATATATGTACTTTATAGAATTTATCTACCTTATAAGCAAATATAAGTGAATAGAATTGCATCTATAGGTAATAGGTGAATTGAAAATTATTATTTCTATAAAAAGTAAAAAAAAACTCTATTACAAAATCATACAATTAAGCAAATCTACATTTATAATATAATTTCACTATTTTAAAAGAAAATATACTAAGGAAAAACATTGGATCAACATTTTTATCATATAATATATGGGTAGTGAAACTATTAATACATTATGTATTTCAATATTACTTTAATTATTGTAGCCAAAAACATATATGTTGTGAATAATATGTTTTTGAATCCCTATTGTCTGAATAACTATTTATGAAACTTACTAATTAAAGTTTTATGGAGACCAAAGCTATAATAAATAATAAATTGTATTAATGTATATTGTAATAGAGCTAAAATCACAATCATTAATAAATTATTGTAACTTCATTTCTAATATACGAATTTCAGTATAGATATATATTGGATTCGTATTTTTCTTATAATCTTTTCACTCTAGATTAAAATAAATTTATAGATTTTGTAATTATAACTAAACCAAATTCTATATAACCTTGCAAATAAGATTCTGGATAAATGAATATTAAAAATTAAAATACAATTATAAGAAGTCTTTTTACAATTTTAGATGTTTAGTATTTTTAAACAGAAAAAAATAATATTAAATACTTATAAGAAAAATATGTTTCTACTGTTTTAATTTGTAGGAAAATCGTATTATATAACTTTTAATACTTATTATTTTAAACACACGTTTAAAAATATTATTATTAAATAATTATTTATATGGAAATATAATTTTTACACTTTTAAAGAATTTTTAAAACAGGATAACAATTTTTTTTAAAGTTTATGTTTTCGATTTTTTGAAATTTAAATTAACTATTAAATTTTGTTTTTGAATTTTCTAAATTTAATATATTTTTAACAGAAAATACTATTAAATACTTTTAAGAGAAATATTTGTAAATATTTTACAAATGTTATCAATTTATATTCAAATAATGCTTATTATTTTATAACTATCTTAAACCCACATAATAAAAAGATATATTATTAAATTGTAATTATTTATATGGAAAATAATTTCTTATAGTTTTTTCTATTAATTTTTAAATTAATATTATTTATATGGAAAATAATTTCTTATAGTTTTTTTCTATTATTTTTTTTAAATTTAAATTTTAAATTATTTTAATCATAGTATTTTTTGAAAATTGTTATTTAACACATGTCATAATCTTAAATATATAATTGTCATGTGGCGTGATCATGTTAACTAACAAATTTGAAAACCAAGCTTTATATAATAAGAAAGTTTTTTGTTTAAGTTTTTTTTTTAAAAAGGAAAACTAACTTTAATTTTTTTGTTAAAGTTTTTTTAAAACTATTATTTAACACATGTCATGATTTTTAATATATAATCACCATATTTCCCCGATTATGTTAATTAGCAACTTGGAAAACCAAGCTTTACATAATGACATGTGTCAAGATAATTATTATTACAAAAAAGAAAATATATTGTGTTTGTTTTAAATGATTTTAGAAAAGGATTATTACTATACACAAATTTATACAATTATATTTTGATTAGGATTTAAAATAAATTATTAGTAAATAATTATTCAGTAAATATCAAATAGTTTTTTAAAAGTGATTTTTTCCAATTCGTTTTTAATATCTCTACATATTAACAATTTATTTTTGTTGGTTAAAGTGGCTTTAGTATTATTTTTATCATCAACTTCTTAAAAAGAAAATTTATCAAGTAATTAAATTATATATTTATATTTTGTCAGGATTTGAAAATATATATAATAATAATAATTCTATTTTCGTTTTAAAAAAGGGAAATTAATTTTTTAGATTATTTTTATATTCTTTTGGTTTATGTGTGTTTTACAATGAAAAACTGTTATTTAATACAGGTCATGATCTTAAATATATAATTGTAATATGGTAGGGTCATGATAATTAGCACTTTCAAAAAACTAAGTTTGTAATTAACTGAAACCCATGTTTTAAAAAAGAAATACTATTGTAAAAATTTTATTTATATGAAAACAGTAAAAATAGAAGTTTTTATATCCGACATTTCTACTCTTTTTATATGTATTCACGTTTTGCTATATTCATCTTAAATATTCCGATCCTCTTTAGTTAAATATATTTAAAAGGAAAAATACTATTAAATATTTATAAGAAAAATATTTTGTAACTATTTTAATTTGTATAGAAATTTTTCTTAAATAATTTTTAGTGTTAATTATCTTAGACCATGTTTTAAAAAAGAAATGGTATTGTTAAAAAATGTTCCTTTTTAAGAATTTTTAAACAAGAAAATTATCTTTTTAGAGTATTTTTATATTCTTACGGTTTAAGTTTTCTTTTAAAGGAAAGTTTTTATTTAACACGTCATAATCTTAAATATATAATTATCATGTATCACAGTCATATTAATTAGCAACTTTGAAAAACCAAACTTGTAATTATCTTAAACCAATATTTTAAAAAAGAAATACCATTGTTAAAATTTTATATCTATGGAAATATTAAAAAACGTTATTTTGTATAAGAATTTTAAAAAATGAAAGTTAAATTTTTAGGATTTTTTTATATTCTTTTGGTTACTGTTTTTTTTTTTTAAAATAACCTGTTGTTTAACACATGTCATAATCTTAAATATATAATTTCCATGTTCCATAATCATCTTAATTAGTAACTTAAAAAATACTATTATTAAATATTATTTATATTGAAATATAATTCTTATAGTTTTTATTTAAGATTATTTAAAAAGGAAAACTAACTTTTTTGAAGTTTATGTTTAAGATTTTTAAAAACTTCAAACTAACTATTAAATTCTTTGGTTTAAGCTTTTAAAAGAAAAATTGTTATTTAACACATGTCATAATATTAAATATATAATTGTCATGTATCGCGATCATGTTAATTAGTAACTTTGAAAACCAAGTTTTATAACAAGATTTTATGACTGAAGTGCGTTCAACAATTTGAAATAACTAATTCTTTTGAAAATACAATACGTTTCATATTTGGTTATTTAAATTAATAAAAATGTACCATGGACGTCGAATATGGTACGTTATGAGGCACCATATTTTGATGCGTGCTTTATTTATTTGGTTATTTCTGAATTAATAGAAATTATTGAAAGTGAACAAAAATAAATTGTTGAAACACGAGTAAGGGTTAGTATTATCAACTTTTGCAACTAATAGTCATCGATTTTATTTTTAAATAGTTGTCAATTTTTTCTTAGATTTCAAAACAACTAAGGATTAGTTACGTTGGTTGGTCTTGTGTTAGTAATGGAAACACTATGAAAAAATAGTTGGACTGTGTTTTATGTGTTGGCTGTAATTATAAATTTCTTGATGTATATATATATATATATATATATATATTTTTTCTTTTTTCTTTTTTGACATCAAAAGATCTATTACTCAAGTTTAATGTGGTTTGGGAAGCCACACTGGAATATAACAACCAACATACAAAAACTCTTGATAGAAAGATCGAAAAGATTTAGCTAAAGAATCATGAACATCATTTTATGTCCTAGGAACATAGAAGATCTTAAAATCTGGAAAGCAAATCCGTACCGTCATGAGCTTTTCACTTCCGTTGAGAAGCTTAGTCAGTCATGACGATTTCTGAGCATCGCTATCATCTCCTTGTAGTCTGTCCCAAAGTTTTGGCATGGCAAATGCTGAAACACATTCTCCATTGCCCACTGTAGTGCTTCCAACTCAGAGTGCAAAGCAGACTCCACCCTACTATAAGTACATATACCCATTAGCTGACTATTTTCTATACTAACATTCCAAACCCAACCACATCCGTTGAACTGGGCTATAGAGATCCAAGAACCATCTACCGTACAAATGTTTTACAGACTTATGGTCTTGCAGTCAACATCTATGTCTCCTTGAGAAGGCGATGTAATCTACTCATTCGCTTGGACTCAGGCTTGGCACTCACTCTCTGCATAGCGGACTAGTTCCAAAGGATCTCTATCAATTCTTCTGAACAGCTTACCGTTGTGAGCCTTCCAAATATACCATATTAGCCACGGATAAGGATCTTTGTCCAATTCTGGTTACATTATGGCATTTTCCTCCAAAATAGGTAATCCATATTTGCATATGTGCTCTGAAGTGGAAACAAAGCTAGAGTTAGTAGGCGTAGATGATAAGGCCCAAATTTGCATTGCAAGTGGACACTAAAAATTGCGTGTGTAACTGATTCTTCTGGTTCCTTACATCTTCGACAATGATTATCACATCTCATATGTCTATAGTTCAAAATACTTATAATAGCAATATGACCTGTTATTATTTACCACATAAGATGACACATCTTTATAAATATTTTTGTAGATATCTTTATAGATATTTTTGTTATAACTATATATCGACTATAGTTGTAAGTTTGTGATTGGAAATACTTTAAAATAAGACATGATTGATTACGCTCTAAAATTCATATTGTTCATAAGATAATTACTTTATTTATTAAATAATTTATATTTATAAAATACAGATTATCAAAGATTATTATTGTTTTTCATATATGTAAAGAAATATAGTGTTATTAATATTTCATACATATATACTAAATAAATTAATATATATGCCTATATTTAAAATTAAATTAAATATTATAATAGTTACATAATACTAATTTTACATAAGAAAATATTTTTTCTAATTTATATAATATTATAAATGTGTTAACAGCTTTCACAATCTAAACAATATGGGTGTATCTATTACAAACAAAAAATGTTTAGTTTTTGTTTTTCTGTTGCATCTTTTGGAAAAAAATAAAACTATGTTATAATTAATAAAACTTAGTAAAATTTCATTGTAAACTATAACCTTTGAAAAGAATATATAACGTTTCATGATTATTATATATTGATGATTAAAAATAATTAAAATAAAGACGTAATTCAATGTCTAATCAATCATCCATATTTTCATAAAACAAATAGATGGTAATTTGTTTGATTGTCTTACATAAACATGCTGATAAGATATTCCCTACTCCACTGAAATATCTGAAGTTTATTATATATTTATTTTTCAATGGTCAGATATTCCATACTCCACTATATGATGTTTGTTATACACTTCACCTGGTTTCTAAATAACTATTTACTGAGAAAATGTATTTAACACCTAATTAATGAATTATTGCATGAAATTTGAGAAAAAGACATGTGTTATAGTAAAAGAGAATAAGAAAAGAATTGGTGTGTTTTATTTCATGAATAATGAACTTTTTATATAGAGATATAAGATGAGGATTTAGCTTAGAAAAGAAGTACAAGTAAATCTCGGTGAACAAGACTTTCTATAATCAACATCACAATAATTATAGAACTTTCCTTTGATGTCTATTATGCCCGTAAGATGTTGCGTCATTAAAATATTTAATAGGAAAACTTAGTAGGAAAAACTATGATTAAAAGAAAAAGAGTGCAACGTGCAATTACTTCCCCTAAAATGTACATACGCCAAGATCCTTGAAGATCTGAACTACACGAATATCACCATTCTTCTGAAGATCATGGGTCAAAAATAATTTTGATAGAATATGCTTTGTCCTGTCTCCTTTGATGTAGCCATACTTGAGTTGTGCGATACATACAGTATTGTCTTCATACATGATTGTTGGAACTTCTTTCCTTGTAGATAGACCACAATCTTCTTGTATATGTTGAATGACGGATCTGAACCATACACACTCACAATTAACTTCATGAATGACTAAAATCTCTGTGTGGTTAGGAGAATTAATTGTAATGGTTTGCTTTATAGAATGCCAAGAGATAGCAATTTCACCACAAAGAAACACATATCATGTTTGTGATTTAGCATTGTGGGGATAAGACATGAACCCAGCATCTGGATAACCAATCAAATCTTCTGTGAATGGGTTAGGAAAGAACATACCCATGTCTTTCGTACCTTGGAGGTAACGAAGTATATTGTTTATCCCATTCTAATGCCTATGAGTTGGGAATGAACTAAACCTTGCCAATAGATTCACTACAAATGGTATATGTGGTCGTGTATGACTGGCAAGGTACATTAATGTACCTATTGCACTTAAGTATAGTACTTCAGGACCAAGAACTTCTTAATTCTTCTCTTTAAGGATGAAGGGATCTTTGTTCACATCGAGTGCTTTTACAACCATATGACTACTTAAAGGATGTCCTTGATCCATAGAAAACCATTTAGCCACCTTTTCTGTGTAAGTGTCTTGATGCACTAAGATTCCATTCTTGAGGTACTCTATTTGTAGTCTCAAAAACTTTGTTTTTTTTCTGAGATCTTTCATCTCAAATTCTTTCTTTAAGTATTCCATTGTAATTGAAATCTCTTCAAAAGTTCCAATAATGTTTAAATCATCAACATACACTGCAATTATAACATATCCTTTTTCAAATCTCTTTATAAAGATGTATAGACTGATAGGATTGTTTTTATAGCTTTCTTTCAACATGTACTCACTTAGGCGATTATACCACATACGTCCTGATTGTTTCAGTCCATAAAGAGATTGATTTAACTTTATGCTATAACTTTCTCGAGAACAAGAATTTGCTGCTTCTAGTAGTTTAAATCCTTTGGGGACTTTTATGTAAATATCAATATCCATTGAGCCATATAGGTAAGCTGTGACTACATCCATTAAGTGTAAATCAAGTGCTTCCTTTTATCATCAAACTGATAAGGAACCTGAATGTAGTAACATCCACCACATGAGAGTATGTATCTTCATTATCAGTTCTGGGTATTTGTGAAAATCCTTGTGCAACTAAACGTACTTTGTATCTCACAATCTCACCATTTTCATTCCTCTCTTGCACAAAAAATCATTTCTATCCCACTGGTTTTACACCTTTAGGTATACGGATTGCATTTCCAAATACTGCTCTTTTCGCAAAAGAATTTAATTCAGCATCTATTGCTTCTTTCCATTTTGGCCAATCTGTTCTTCGTGTGTACTCTTCAGTAGATTTTGGTTTCATGATCCTCATCTATAAGATCAACTACTACATTGTAAAAAATATCATTGACATCGATTTGCTTTCACTTCCGTTTTATCCTAGACATGACATAGTTAGTTGAGATTTCTTCATTATCATGTGCCTGAATTTCTTCTTGTGTCATGTTCTCTTCTGGTGATTTTTCATTTATAGATATTACCTTGGTTTCGTTATTGCCAATTTCTGCTCTTTTTCTTTTTCGAGGATTTTTACCTTTGGAACCAACAGGTCTACCACGATTCAGACGTATTTTAAACTTATTAGCAGGTTGATTCCATCATTTTTGGACATTCATTCTAACTGGAGCATTTACAGCTGGGATATGTGACTTGGTCATTTTTTTTTTATCATTAAATGCGTCCGGCAACTGGTTTGCTAAGCTTTGTGATTGAATTATCTTTTGGACTTCTAAGTCACATTATTAAGTTTGATGATCAAGATAAGGTAATGATAATTCATTCCAGTTAATATATTTTCCCAACTGTTTATTCTCTTCATCTAATGGTGGAAAAACAGACTCATTAAAATAACAATCTGCAAACTGGCCTTAAATAAATCTTCTGTAGATGGCTCTAAATACTTGATAATTGATGGAGAATTATATCTAGCATATATTCCAAACCTGAACCTCCTTTGAGATCCCATTTTAAATCGCTGTGGTGGAGCAATTGGAACATATACAACACATCCAAATACATTAAGATGAGAAATATTTGGCTCTTGACCCATAATCAATTGTGATTGAGAGAATTGATGATTACTCGTTGGCCTTATGCGGATCAATGTTTCTGCATGTAATATATCATGCCCTCATGCATAGACTGAGAGTTTTAATTTCATAAGCAATGGTATAGCAATCAACTGAAGACGATTAATTAACGATTCAGGTAAACCATTTTGTGTGTGAACATGTGCTACATAATGTTCAACACTTATTCCAATAGACATGCAGTAATCATTAAAATCTGACACATGAATTCACCAGCATTGTCTAGGCGAATAGCCTGTAGCGGAAAATATGGAAAATGTGCTCGTAATTTGATCAATTGAACAAGTAGTCTCGCAAAAGCTAGGTTTTAAGTTGATAGCAAGGATATATGCGACCATCTTGTCGATGTGTCAATAAGGACCATAAAATATTTAAAGGTTCCACATGGTGGGTGAATCAGCCCACAAATGTCTCCTTGAATATATTCCAGAAATTGATTGATTCATATATTATCTTGGCTGCTGAAGGCCATGTGATCAATTTTCCTTGTGAACAAGCATCACATGAATAATCATTAGGAAGCATCCTATGGTTCTTCAGTGGGTACCCACATGAATTTTTGGTTATCTTCCACATCATTGTTGAACCGGAATGTCCTAACCGGTCATGCCAAACATTAATGTTTTCAATAAACTTTTGGTTTATTATGGCATTTGCCTCAACTGTATTAATCTTAGTGTAATACAATCTAGTTGAGAATGTTGGTAGTTTTGCTACTATTTTATTAGAACCACGAATAATACTTGTGATATGAAGAAATTCAATATTTCTGTCATTCATAGTCTCAATATGATATCCATTTCTGCCAATATCTTTAAAATTCAATACGTTTTTTTGAGACTTAGAGGAATACAATGCATCACCAATTTTGAGTTGTGCTCCCACAAGCAGTATTATATTTGCTCTTCCAAAGCCTTCAATTATCATTACACTGCCTATTATACTGCTCATACTTCTTATTAGATGTGAAAATACTTCTTATTTTTTAGTATTGTGTGACTAATTGCATTGTCTGCCAAACATAAATCTCCACCATCAATTTCTCTATTAAGTAAATAAACAAAATAACATAAATTCTAATCTCAGAAAATAATAAAATAGAATAACTTTATTAATGTAAAAGAAACAACACCATAATAAATAAAAACCAAAAGTCAAATACTAAATAAAAACAAAGCATCTCTTAATTATTATCGCTCAATCAGTTTTTCTCTTCATCAATGACAAAATCAGAAAGTTCAAGGTGAGTGACATCACAAATATCAAAATCATCTTATCCACCTTCATACACCATATTTGTTCCCACATTCTTTCCATTTTGTATCACTGATTGTTGAGATAGTTCAGTAATAGGCCAGTGGTCTTTACTTCCATATTGGAAACAATCATTTGTTTGTTTGTTACCATATTTCTTTTCCCATTTCTGGCGAGATTAAGAACTTTTAAAAGAAACTCCTCGACCTCAAAGTTGACCATATCCACGACCACGTGTACATCCACGACCATGTCCACGGCCATGACCGCGACCATGAGGGTAGCCATTTCTACGGCCAGTATTGTTCTGTTCAGTCACATTTGTTTCAGGGAATGGAGCAGAACCAGTTGGATGTAGTCCATGATTTTTCATCAAAAGCTCATTGTTTTGCTCAGCCACAAAGAGACCAGATATAAGCTGGGAACAATTTTGGAATCCTTTTTTCACGGTATTGCTGTAGGTTAACCATATTTTCATGAAAAGTAAAGAATGTCTTCTCTAACCTATCAGCTTCCGTGATTTTCTCTCCACATAACTCCAATTTGGAGGTAATTTTTGAACAAGTGGATTTTTAATCACTTACAGACTTGAAATCTTATAATCTTAGATGTGTCCACTCATAACGAGCTTTAGGTAGGGCTTACAAAACTAACTTTTAATATGTGAGCCCTATTAACTAACGTTCATAGGCTTCCAACACCATAAACTAATATGCTTTGAAACGATAATCAGCCTTGTTTTGATGTGTACTTTTATGGATGAATGAAACATTAACAATAAGTAATAAAGTGATAAACATATACACTAACATGATAAGTTTCAATGATAAAATATAGACATCACATATGATTAACAAAGAGAGCACATTCGATTGAGTATTAGGTTATAAACATCGAACAAAATCTCTTTTTAATCGAATGATTTTCTTTCCTTGAAACAAGGGTAAATTTCAAGGGTAAATCAATATTATCGACTAAAGCTCCTAAACTCCTACTGTTTATGAATCCATTTTTACAAATCATGAATTGATAATAAGCATGATTTGAAAAAAAATTAATTGAATAAAAATCTATATCTATTAACTCAAGATCTCTAGAGTTTTGTGCTGATAACATGTTGTATTAAGAAAAGAAGAAGAAAAGAATTGGTGTGTTTTATTCCATGAATAATGAACTTCTTATATAGAGATAAAAGATTAAAGTTTAGCTTGGAGAAGAAGAACAAGTAAATCTTGATAAAGAAGATTTTCTATAATCAATATCACAATAATTATAACACATGGAGCTTTATCGTCTGGTGATTTTAATTATTCACATGATAACACATTAACAGAAAGCAATCTGTTTGTTTCATTTCTTGGAAGCAACTACTTAGATATTTATTCTTTGTTTAGAACAAATGTTATTGGATTTACTAATACAATTCCCCTTGACACCATAAAATTATTTATCTCATTTCACACAAATTATAACAAATTATAACTTAAATGTAAGCTATCTTTTGGTATTTTTGACTATTTTAAAATTTTGGTTTACAAATTATATGTTTATACCAAAATTTACTATATATCTATCGTATTAAATTTGAAATATTGGGTTAGACCTAACATTTATTTTATAAGTTTTTAAATTAAATACATCTTTCTACTTTATAGTTAAACCTACATTAAATTACTAATATGTATTTCTTTATACTTTTTTTTCACATCAACATAATAGACTCATATGGACTCTGCAAACCAAACCGGAAACTCTATATCCATGTGAACAACAAAAGACAATTGTTTCCTCGCACTGTGTGCAAGACTATCCGCCAGTGAATTATGTGACCTTGGTGCATAGATGATTGCCAAGCTGAGGAAATTCCCTTGAAGCGACTTGATATCTTCCAGATAAGTTGTTAAAGCTGGCCATTCGGCTGGTTCTGAAACCATCTTCACCAAATGAGAACAATCTGTTGCAAAAGTAACAGAATATTGGCGCAAATTTCTCATACTCTCCATTGCCCATATAAGGGCTTCCACCTCAGAATGAAGAGGTGAGAGGCTGACTCTAACATTTCTTGCTCCCATTAAACCCACAAAACCTTCAAGTGTGCTATACCATCCATGTCCATCAAATACGTCCTTATCTTTCCATGAACCATCAATAAAACACCAACGTCCTGGTATAATCAGTATAGCTGCGACATCTCCAGAAAGCGTCTCTCCCCGAGGTGCTTTTATTTGAGCCTCTTCCCAAAGAGTGGCTTTTGTCTCCGCCAGTGTGAGGGTATCTTTCGGATCAACATCCAAATTACTAAAAGTTTTACTATTTTTCCCTTTCAAAATGTAGCACAATATCCATGCGTAGTGATGGTCAGCCATCTTAGGAAAAACCCTCCAGAATAGATGGTCCAAATTCGTAAGGAGCGACCCTGTGGGGAAAGTGACCGGACTTAAAGGAATCTTTGACAATGCCCAAATCTGACGTGCTGGTGGACATTGAAAGAAAACATGGTTAATCGATTCTTAGGCAGCGCCACATCTGTCACAACCTATATCACCCTTTATCCCTCTTGCCTGTAGATTTTTCTTAATCGCAATGCAACCCGCTAGCATCTGCCAGAGGAAATGATTTATCTTGGGAGGACACCTTACTTCCAACAAAATGATTTTAAAGCATCCACCGTAGGCCCCTGGATCTCCGTCGGGTACACTGTTTCCACTTGATATCCTGACTTAACTGTGTATTTTCCGCTCTTTGTGAAATGCCATTCAACCTTATACTCCATATGGATCAGACTGAGTGGGATGCTTTCTATTATTTTCACATCCTGAGGATCCACTAGAGCTTGAATAACCGGCATATTTCAAGTCTGTGTGTCCGTATTAATGAGAGAATCCACTGTGAGGTCCGAAGAAAAGATTTGTTGATTTACGTTTGCTGGTCTCGGGCGAGTGGTTGGGAGCCATGGATCATTCCATACTGAGATGAATGATTCAGATCCCACCCGTTTAATTAGTCATTTGCTAACCAGAGATCTAGCTGAGACCATGCTTCTCCAGCTATATGACGGAGAGTATGATCGGATCGGTTCTAGTGGTGACGCATTCCTAAAATACCGACCTTTAAAAACATGAGAAAACAAAGTATTTGGTTTCTCAATAAGGCGCCATAGTTGTTTGGCAAGCATAGCCGTGTTGAAATCCTCGAGATCCTTAAAATCCAAACCTCCAGCATCCTTATCTATACATAATTTATTCCATGATTTCCAATGTATCCCTTTTGTACTTCCTCCAGGGCTCCACCAAAATTTAGCTACTGCGCTCGTTAGTTTCTTTGTAGTTGCCTTAGGTAACCTATAGCAGGACATCACATGATTTGGTAATGCCGTGACTACAGATTTGATGATCACCTCTTTCCCACCCTTTGTGAAAAACCTAAAGGTCCATCCATTAACCCTTTTGTTCAATCTTTCCTGAACAAAACCAAATACTTGTATCTTAGACCCACCCAGGCTCTCAGGTAAGCCTAAATATGTTCCCATACCTCCTATATTCTGAATTCCTAGTATATCCCTTAGTTCTTGTCTGGTGTCTTCCCCAATCCTTTGGCAGAATTGAATTGAAGACTTCTGAAAGTTGATCAATTGGCCTGAGACAGCCTCATACTCCTTAAGGATGGTGAGAATAACTTGACACTCCTCCTTTTGTGCTCTGCAAAAGAAAAAGCTATCATTCGCAAAAAGAAGATGTGAAATCGCTGGACACACTCACGCAACCTTCATCCCTTTTAAACGCTTTTGGCTCTCGGCCTTTTTAATATTAGAAATTAAAGCCTCTGTGCACAGAATAAATAAATAAGGGAACAAAGGATCCCCTTGTCTTAAACCTCTCTGCGGTATAATGGAGCTCTTAGGCTGACCATTGATCAGTACTCGATACTGGACATAAGATTTACATTCCATCATTAGCTTTATCCAATGAGGATCAAACCCCATTTTATGTAACAAAGCTTGAATAAAATCTCATTCCACTCGATCATACACTTTACTCATGTCTGTTTTTATGGCCATAAACTTTCCCTGGCAGTATTTCTTTATACTACTATTCATGTTTCCAAACAATATATATATGTTTCTTTATACTACTATCCATGTTTACTAACAATAGACTTATTTCTTTATCCTACTATCCATATTTCCAAACAAAACTAAAATTAATCTTATGTCTAAATAATATAAAGTATTAGATCTCAACTTTTTTTAATAATTTCTCACAATTTTATTTCAAATTATTTAGATAAATTAAAATTTCAAATAAAATATAAAACAACAAAATAACTTATTTTTACAAGTTTAAATATTACATATCAGTTATCCATCAGGGTTTACTGATTTTTCAAATATGGATATTATTAAAAATCAAAGTTGAATTATTGGATCACCGGTTTAACCACGGTTTGGGTTAAATTTAAAAATACTGATTTAAATGCAAAAATATTTTAAATACATAAATTTTTTCAAATTACCAAATATTTGCTAGGTTTTTATGAAATTTTTCATCATAAAATATTTCACGCTTGCAAAGTTAAGACCAAAGTTTAGTTTGAATTTGACTTCTATAAAATAAAAATTAAAGCTAAAATTCTATAATATTGTATTTTATTTTAAATATTTTGGATAATTATTAACATCAGAAGTAACTAAACTCTCAACTTATTTTTTTAAAAAAAACAGTTAAATTTAAATTTAATTTTGCACATCGTACAAACATACATAAATAGTATTTTGACTGCACGATTATATCTACATAATACACTGTTTGTTGCTATCAATACAAAATATAGTGCTATTGTTCTTTAAACATAAAATCGAAATGGACAAATTCGAAACTATATAAAACTAAACTATATAGAATACATCCGAAAAAAGAATCACTGCGGGTGCTCAGGTTATGATCTAGTGTTATTTTTAAAACTAAAAAAAAAAGACAATCCAATCCACAATGATATTTATTTAACAGAAATTACGTAAACATCAAGCTATTTCCTCAAAAAAATATTAATGATTTAGTCCACATATTTACATTTTAATTTTTTAGAGCAACCAAATTACTAGTTGTGTGATATGTGGAGCTTGAGATTTATCTAAAGATTCACAGATGAGTAATTGTCTATAATCTCTCTCATCATTTTTAATAAAATTTATTTATTTTTATTACTGAGAACGTTAAGGTAAAAGATAAAAATATGTTTTGTAAACAAAATGTATATATATATAGTAAAAATTAAAAAAGTTGAGCGTAGGATATTTTATTAATTTATAGAGTTATTAATTTACAGTATGTTTTCTTTGAGATTTTTCTATTTTAGAATATATTTTTTCTAAAATAAAATTTTGATTTTACTGTATATACATTAATTAAATTTTTGAAATTAAACATTCAAATTAATTTATTATATTATCTGGTGTTTATAAAATATGTTTCACAGAATTTAAATATGATATAATTTTACCCAATCTTATCAATATATATTAGGTGTGCAGAAAATATAAAGATAATTATATTATGAATATTAAACGAACAATATAATGTTTTTTGTAATTATAATATATATATATATATAAATTATTCATATATATATATATATTTATTTATTTATATATTTAAAATATATTTAATAAGGCCATATATTTACAAATAGTTTCTATAAAGTTATTATCTTATCGCTTTGTGTTATATTTTGAACTGACTCAACTTGAGACCAAATATATATATATATTTTAAAAAATATATATATTTTAATGGGGGCATATATTTACAAATAGTTTCTATAAAGTTATTATTTTATTATCTTGTTGATTTGTGTTATATTTTGACCTGACTCGGTTTGTGACCATCTAAATTTATTAATTTATGGTATTTATTTTATAGAGTATTAATTTTTAAAATTTCATTTTGGTTTTGGTAAAAAAACTTCTTCTATATATATTCTACGCTTACCAGGAGTGAAAATTTGGTAAGAAATTAGTGAGCAGACACGTTTGATTCATCTATCATCAGATTTTCATGAATACAGGTAGAGGTTCATCATCCCATACATATAAGGGGGGATCTTCACATAGGATATATGCTTCTTAATCAGATTATTCTAGTTCATAGTACAATTTAATTTTTGCGATAGATTGCACTATGCTGAATCTCGTTTGCTAATTGTGACGATAAGCCCGTCATTCATGCAAAGAGTAAGACCAGGAAGTGGTTTGATCTTCTTGCCTTTGATGACTTGAATGTCATAGTATTGTAGGATCTTCACAACCAATGTCATCAACATATTCATAGCTAACTTCTTACCAAGGCAGCTTCTCGGGCCAGCATTAAACAGTAAGAATTTTAAAGAAGGTTCATGCCTTAAGCTACATATACTGGAAACCCATCTCTCTGGTTTGAATTCTCTCCCCATACACTTTTCATCCTCCTTAGAGCGTAAAACATGATAATTATCTTGGAATTAACATTGACTTTATGCCCACTTGGAAGCACATCTTGTTTGACATGAGTCATGCATTGGAATAGAGCTTGTGAGTGTAACCTCGATGATTCATACAATGTACCATGTAAATAAACCAGTTTTTTGACCTCTTCTGGACCAAATAATGGCTTCTTATGGACTATTTTGGATTTTGGCAGATTATTGTTTATTTTTGGGCGAATCTTGGTCACCACTTTAGGGTTTTCAGAGAAAAGCCAAATGAACCAAGTGAGTGCAGAGGTGATGGTATCTCTCCCGGGAATGTTTTAAGTTATGCTGACATCTTTGAGGAATGGATAATTACTATGGTTCAAGATCTCGTATTTGGCCATGTCTAGATTTATGTATGACGTCAACAAATTTTTACATTCTCCAATATGGGAGTGATGACTAATTCCTTGCAATCTCAACTCCTCTTTCTTAGCTGATATGTATTTCGTACACACGCCATTGAAAATGGCATCATCTTCTACCATTTTCTTCTCTAGTCCAATCCCATCCATCTTTGTATCTCCCACAAGAATCTTGGTTTTATATGTCTATACATAATCCCTTCTCCAGCCGCAGCAAGAACTTTGGTGAACTCATTCTCTGGCATTTCAATGGATAGCTTGTAGGATCGGATCCAGTTATCAGAACCATGGTTATATCGAAAGCGAATCTCTCGATCACATCTTGTAAGTTCAGAATCATCCCTAATTTGCAACATGATTAAAAAGAGGCACAAGCCCGTTTTTGAGTTTACTTCTCCTGGTACTCACTGAAATTCTGGAAAACCCTGATGGTTGAGTATGCCTTGTGCAGCCTTCCTATAATTCTTCCAAGCTCGAGTCTATGTTGAATATATCATCTTTGAAAACATCAAATACTTCTTTGAACTCAGGCATTTAGTGTAATTCAAGAAATTTGACTTTAATATGTAGTGAACAAACTATACATACCAGGCAACAATGTATTAGAGACTAAATCACCTACATTGGTAGTTGGAAGATATCCTAATTAATATATAAGATAGATGAGTCAATCCAGTTATCACCGATTAGTTTTAGGTTGTAATCCCACCTAAAGTAACATTGTATCAGAACCTGATCTACGCAATCCAACATGATCGATTATCGATCCATCCCAAATCCATCCCATCGAACCTTACCCAAACATTCCGAGATTAATGCTCAAAGAGTCATTATCTAGAGGGAGCATATGAGGGAAAAATGACCTATATCATAAGTTTGAAGAGATCATAAGTAATATATAGGATAGATGGGTCAATGCACTTATTACCAATTGGTTTTAGGTTGGAACCCCATCTACCTTAACCTATTAGGAATAAATGTCTCACATCAGAAGTTGAAAGATATCCTATGTAATATATAGGATAGATGAGTCAATACACTTATCACCATTTTATAGACTCCTACGCTATAGAACCACACTATTAAGCATGATTATTTTATCCGGACCCGAGGACCCGACCCAAAATCGATCCCCAAAATCCTGGTTTGGGTAAGAACCAAACCAATCTTTGTACCCTATTGGGTCTTTTTGTGGAGGGCCCGCGGGTCTTGGACCCGACCAGACTAAACAAGTTGAAAGTTCCTTAGAATGATTTATGCTAATTAGTTGAAATTTAACCAATTTATTTTTTGAATTATTATACACTCACATAAGTTTCCATGAACTATCTTATACTTAAAAGGTTTGTTTACTTGTTCGTTCAATATATTTTTGGATAACATACAAAATTAACAAAATTAATAAATATATAAAAGTAGCACAACTGATGTCTATTAATAAATATACAAAATTAACATACACCGAATATATTTTAACAAAATTAATAATTTCATAGTATAAGATTCTAGGTATGTAAATATATAAAAGTAGCACAACTGATGTCTATTTATTTATTATGTGGTATAACTAAATATTTCGAATTTTATACCAAAATACAACTATGTACAAATTTGTACAACCCAAAACTTGGTACAACTATGTATACGATTGTACAACTAAAATACTGGTACAACTACATGTTAATCAGTTTATCAAATTTTAGTTGTTTAACATTTTTTAAATGTCATCATGTTTTAAACATGATAATTGTACCTTCTTTCGTTTAGTTGTACCCGTTAAAGTAATTTACTATAGTTAATGTGATTGTATTAGTTATACCAAAAATCTTTTGAAATAACCCTATAAACTTTTTAATGTGCCCTCTAACCGATATGGTATGCAAATGTATATATATATATATATATATATATATATCCATATGCATATAAACCTTTATATTTACCTTAAATAGTTAAAATGACTAAAAAAAATGTTGAAATTTTGACAATTGTTTGACATTTATTACACTATCAAATAATTTTACATAATTTAGTTTATACTTTTAATGTTGTTTTACTTCTTTAGCAACATTATTTTGGAACAACATACCCCAAATGTGTTTTTAAAAAAAATTTATGATTCCACAATATGTTAGACATTGTATGGACACGTAAAAATGGTACATTTGATGCATTTATATTTATCACGTGGTACAACTAAGGTTTTTAATTTCATAGCCAGCTATATCAGTCCTACATGATCCATTTTTTTCTCTTTTTTGTACTAATTATATCAATTATATCAGTCATATATGATCCATTTTTATAATGTATGTCTTATATGCTTCCTTCTCTTGATGCAAATACAAAAAATATATGAAAGTTTCACCATATTCTTCTTTTTTATGTATTTAGAATTGGTCTATCTTTTATCTTATTTTCATGTCTATATAAAAAAAAAGAACATTGAGGCAAAAAGATTAATACCAATGTTAAAACAACACAATCCAAGTGCATAATTAAACTAGTAATACTACTACCGTATATGAACTAGTTATACCACTTGGATTATTATTGTTGTAGCGCAAATACCAAACATGAATGTTTATGCATCGTTTTCGAATTCATAATGGTTTTACATTATTTTGCAGTATATTCTTTTAAAGGTTCTTCTACTGCAACTTGTCCGGCTACGCAGCTGCTTTCTTCAGGTTTTAAGAGCAAAAAAACTGAAGATGATATTATTTTGGAAATGGTACAGCTAGTATAACTAGTACAACTTGTAAAAATTCAGTATCCTAATGAAATATTATTGAAAACAAACTATTTATATATTTTGACAAATCAAACGGGAACGATTAGACAAATACGTCTCATTGGTTATATATCATTCTACTGATAGCAGTATTCATACGATGAAAACAAAAACCAAATATCACCATATTAATTGCAAAGTTGTATTACTTATACACATTTTAGATGTATCAATTATATTGGTTATATTCAACCTAGTTGTACTGGTTATACTCAATCTAGTTGTATTGTTTTGAGTGTAACTAGTTGTACTAGTTTGAGTTGTACTAGTTGTATTAGTAATACTATGTGTTCTTCTATGTCGCGAGTTTTTCAAAATGGAGATGAAATTCTATTCAGATAAGAGGAAATTAATTAAGGACGATAATATGTTGATCGATTTGGGATAAGAACAAGAAAACAAGTCTAAATCTGGGTTAAGAACAAGAACACCAAAAAAATAGATTGTGGGAGGTAAAGGAGATTGTGTTTTGATTTGGGGATTTAGGGTTACAAATAGGTCGGGTTTTGGGTCAGAAAATGGGTCGGTCTTGGATAGGATAGTAGTGGCATGATTTGTGAATAAATTAATATCTTCTGGTTTTTTAGTTAAGGGTTATTTTAGAATTTTTCAAATTTATGTGTGTCATGGGAAAATTTGATCCCCTCAAATCTCTACCACTGCTCTCGCCAAATCTTGCTCACCACCTTCAACATCTGGTATCTCTAATCTCTCTCCGGTCTGTTGCTACCACTCCGGCGGAAACCACTATAGTTACTCTCATTCGACTGCACAATTGGTATATAGAATATTGTAACAATTTCAGTGGCTATTTTTTCGACCAAAATTCAATGGCTTAATTAGTCAAATGATGGAATTTGTCAGTGCATTTTCATAGATTCATAGAGACTAACCTTCTTTCTCTCAATTTATGATTTTTTTTTTGGAAGAATTTTTTTAAAAAGGTACAACATGAGGATTTTCCAGAATGTCATTCATCTTAGTACTATTTTTATCAATGCACGTTTAATTGTTTAATTCGTATGAGATCAAGTGCATTAGTGCTAATATAATCGTATTATGCTTTTGCCTTAAAACATAAATCAAGATTTTCAGATGAAACTTGTGCCTTAAAACATAAATCCCT
This sequence comes from Eruca vesicaria subsp. sativa, assembly GCA_932364175.1. Taxonomy (NCBI): domain Eukaryota; kingdom Viridiplantae; phylum Streptophyta; class Magnoliopsida; order Brassicales; family Brassicaceae; genus Eruca; species Eruca vesicaria. The sequence continues at coordinate 36,101 of CAKOAT010271821.1, read as the reverse complement.
ACTCACTGCCAAAGCTATCATTTATGGCAACTCTGTTGTCATGTTATGGTTACATGGATTTAGTAAAACACTGGTCACTCACTCGTTCTCCACTGTTCTAAATGGGCGGGATGAAAATTCCGTATAAAATGGGCGACTTGTTTTGGCCCAACTTCAAATTTTTCACACTTTTCCGTTTCGGGCGCAATCTCACACTGATCAGTAAGAGCACCTCCATAGGTAGACTTAGGAGGAAGTTCATTACTATTAAACAGAAAAAATAAATCAAAAATGGTATTATTAGGCAGAAGCGCTTTTTAATTAAGTGAGTTTAGGAATGGTAAAGACCCCAGACGTAGCAGCAGGGTATTGGTTGAGCCATTTAAGACAAAGGGGGAAAAACTCGTGACTCTCTCTTTCGTAGTCGGTTCCGATTTCTCTTGTTCGATTCTCCGAAATCGGTCTGAATCTTGCGTTCGATTCTGTCGAAAATCTCCGAAGGTTGATGATGTTTGATCCGTTTGTTGGTGATTATGGTTTTCTCTTGCTCAATTTCGTTGAAATCCCATCGCCGGGTCTCTGTTTTCCTCGTCGATTCAGATGAAAGCTCCAACAGAGAAGACGTTTGATTCGTTTCTTTCTTCGTCAAGGAGGAGGTCCAGACTCGTCCATGCAATCACCATAAAGGTTAACTTTCTTTTAACTTTTTGTTCCCGTGACTTGAATCCCTTCGATTATTATCCAAAATTTTGTTTGGATGATGAGATTTGACTCTGGTTAAATCAGATCGATGGGGGAAGTGGTGGTTTGGAGTCGCGATGAACGGACTATGGAGACGATGATGAACAGAGTTACAGGCAAGTTAAAATTGTTTTGGTTTTCGAATCGGATGATTCAACTCGCCTTCTCTGTTTTATTATTTTGTGTTTTAAATTTTTCATCTTTGTCTTAATTTTGAAGTTTGAGTAGACTCTGGTTTTGATTGAAAACAGTGGATTGATTAAATCTGTTTCAATTTGATTGTCTTAATCTGTCCTATTTCATTGTCTTAATCTGTCCTAGTTCATTGAAAAACAGTTGTAGCAGTAAAGGATGGTTTAGCTGCGTGGGAGACAGTGAAGGAGAAGACACATAACATTAAAGAAGACAAATCATCTAAACTATTAAGGCTGAAGTACAAATAGGAATTAGCCCTAAGAGTTGCACAAATATTACATACATATGCCATTGTTATTCAAAACTCTGTCGTTTTATTTACTTTTTTTTTTGAAAATTTTGTTACCCATCCAATATTGTTTTGTGCTTACCAATTGTTAATGGCCCAACCAATATTAAATTTATAGAAAATCAATAACGAATTCTTTCAATATTTTCTAACCCGTTGCAAACCATTCGATTATATTCTTCATATCTAAACGTATCTACACCAATTTATTTACGTTTTCTATTACATAAGCATGATATAAACAAAAAAATAATATTCTTTACGACTATGCATACAACCATTTAGTATATTAATTTTATAAAGGTATAGTTTGGTTGTTTTATGGTTTAGATTTTCATTAGCAAAGTCAAATATTTATTATTTTTATCAATTTGTTATATTTTTATGTATAATATCTATATTATTAAAACTGAACTACATTTGAGAGTTGTTTGGAAACATGAATAGCATTTAATCAAAAATATATAATGTTGTTTGACAACATGAATTGCAGTATATTAAAAAAATAGGTTTAGTTATTAAAAAAAAATGAAAGTCCTATAATAAACTATTTATTTGGGCCAACTTTACAATATATGCAAACGAACAAATCTAATTACGTAAAAACATCTTTTGTTTAAAATAATCATAATAAAAAATTTAAACTTTATATACATATTTCAAATCAAAAGAATAATTTAAAATTAATTTATGTCAAAATTTGATTCTAAATTATACATATATTCAAAAATTGCTTTTTACTAAACTATTTTCCAATGGAGATTATAAAAAACTTTTCAATATATATAAGAAAAATATAATATAAAGGCCAATTTCAAACACCAAATTATATTCTGGTTTTTATATTTCACATTAAAGTTTTAAAATATAATATATATGATTATTTATATTAAACTTGTGAATTTGACTCTTTACACATGGGTTCCGCCCTGTTTGACCCACTGCATGGCAGGTAGGGATCAACTGATTTGAAAAATATGTGAGGCGGGTGCGGATTTAGTATATTTTGAGCGGATGTGGATCGGTCGAATTTAAACTGCGGGTATCCACCAACCCGCAAAATATTTTTTTTAAAAAGACCTTTTTAAATGATTTTATTTTCAAAATAATTAAAATTACGAATATAAAAAGATAATTAAAATAGATTATTTTAGTTTAAAAATAATTATTTTTAATGTTAACCGTGGATTTTTTTGGGCTATCCATAAATTTAAATGAGGTGGATGCAAGTATATTGTTTTCTACTTGTAGGTCAAATGGATCAAAGTTTTGAATAAAAAAAATGATTCAACACGCAGCGGAGCGGATCAATTCGTAAATTCAGCACTAATTTATATGATCGTACATATAAAATACTATTAATTATATGATAACTATATTATAATACGTATAAAATATGACTTAATTATATGATGACATATATATAATATATAATAACGATATAAGAAAAATAACAATATATATTTGAAAAACTACACCCGTGCGAGAGCACGGGTCAAAATATAGTCTCTCTTTAAAATCAGAGGTAAGTAGACATCCTTTAATGCGTGTTAGACATTTTGGAATATTTCTTTCAATATATAATATCAGTTTCAATGTATAGTTTTGGGTTAGCAATATAATTATTAATCCATTTGGATTCGATCATTTGATATGCTATTTTTCTAACCCGAGATTGGTGTATTTAAACATGTTTTCAGGTCGAAGAAGAACACCAATACAGAAGCAGCCAAGATGTGAATGAAGACGATCAGCTACATGGCGGAAGGTGTTGTTGGACAAGGATCTTTTGGCGTTGTGTTTCAAGTGAGTTTTTGTTCTCCTTACTATATGAAAAGTGTAACACTCGTGACTTGCTGGTTAGTGGCTGAGTTAGGATTGTGATGGTATCACACTGTATTTGTATTTTCGATATGTGGTTAGTGGCCGATTTTTTGTCCTTTACAATTAATATTTGTATTTTCAATATGTTGTAATGTCTTTTTATAATAAAATTTTATGTTCTTACATGTTATGAAATTTAATTATTTTACTTTTACAAAACCTTAATGAGGTTCTACCATTGGACAAAGAAAAATTAAATTAGGAAAACAGAGATCCTAAACCTTTCAAATCATTAATACTAATATATTGATTAGGAACCATAAGGAGTCCTTATTGATGGAGGTGGTCTAAACTTTTCTTTGAATAGAGATCGACCATATGTCAGCTTGACAAAAAAATAGAGATCTACCATAGCATCTTTGAATAAAGATCTACCATAGCATATGATATGTTCTACAATCGCAATCTCACATCATGCAGTTGATTTTGATTTCTGTTGACGTGTATATTAAGTTTACACTATTTATATACAAACAGTTACAGAAACTGCCACGGTCAAAACAAAACAAAAAACTGACAAAGTCCCAAACTATAAGATAATCCCTTCTTTATTAAAAAAGGTTAAAGAACAATATTGCTTTGGTATTTTATTCACAAGTATGCCATTTATGTTAATGTGGCATCACCACAGCCTTCCTCAGCTTCCAATTTCAGTTACCCTTTATTATTTATTAAAAGGATTATAACATATGCCATTGATATTCATATAATATATTCTATTTAATAAAGTGATATGAGTCAATTGTACATTCCCACAAATCTGGCTTTACGAAATTCCACAAATTAGTCCTTACAAAGTTAATTTAAACTTTTCTAAAATTGTCATTACTTAGCATACCACCAAACGAACACACTAAACAACAAGGTGCATTCTATTGTATACATTTAATTAGGCATGACGGATTCTTAAGGACTACTCGGAAGCAATCCTCTGATTAGGTTAACTGAGCATAAAATCCTTCAAAGGCAGGGCCATAATAGTAGAGAATCAGTGAATAAGGCTCTGTGTCTTCTTCTTCAACACCTAAAGCCGCTTCCTGGAGAAAAGAAAGATGCCAATTCAACTTTGATGCAAATTTATTAGCTGTTTTGCTATTAAGGTGAAGCTGTGATGTAAAAGCTTTTTGTCACGAGTTTCATTTGTAGTGTTGCAAAGGTAAGAGCTCCTACCGCTCTTTTTTTCTAGAGTTTCAAAGCTATGAAACTATTAAGTGGAACTATGGAATCTGTTTAAGGTTTCATATGCAAGGGTTACTGACCCACTATCTCTATGCCATTGTTTTTTCTAAGAATTCTTTTGTTCACGAGATATTCTGGTTAGAGTTAATTGCACAGTAGTATTAGTGTGTGTAGTAGCCTTTGTGGTAAATAAAAGGTTTGAAATTCTTTGGTTGGATTTTTTTTTTCTTCTAGTCAATTTCTTTGATTGGTTAAGCTTACGGTCATCTCAGATACATTTATAGTTGTTATTCAGCAATGGCAGAATTAAACTTTGTTCATTTTTATAAATACTAGGGGTTTTATGTTGGTGTCAAAATCGGTCACAACGGAATCAATGGCAAAAAAATCTCTGCAAAAATATAAAAAAAATCGTTTTATAAAACTCGAAGAATCGTTTAATAAAACTCGAAGAATCGTTTTATAAAAATCGAAGAATCGTTTTATAAAACTCGAGAATCGCTTTATAAAACTCGAGAATCGTTTTATAAAACTCGAAGAATCGTTTTATAAAACTCAAAGAATCATTTTATACAACTCGAGAATCGTTTTATAAAACTCGAAGAATCGTTTTATAAAACTCGAAGAATCGTTTTATAAAACTCGAGAATCGTTTTATAAGACTCGAGAATCGTTTTATAAAACTCGAGAATCATTTTATAAAACTCGAGAATCGTTTTATAAGACTCAAGAATCGTTTTATAAAACTCAAGAATTATTTTATAAAACTCGAAGAATCGTTTTATAAAACTCGAGAATCGTTTTATAAAACTCGAAGAATCTTTTTATAAAACTCGAGAATCGTTTTATAAAACTCAGAGAATCGTCTTATAAAATTAGAGAATCGTTTTATAAAACTCGAAGCATCGTTTTATAAAATTTGAAGAATCATTTTATAAAACTCGAGGATCGTTTTAAAAAACTCGAAGAATCGTTTTATAAAACTCGAGATTCGTTTTATAAAACTCGAAGAATCGTTTTATAAAACTCGAAGAATCGTTTTATAAAACTCGAGAATCATTTTCTAAAACTCGAAGAATCGTTTTATAAAACTGGAAGAATCGTTTTACAAAACCGCGAAAAACCGAAACCGCCGTAAAACGCGAACTAGCTTCGTCCCGGCTAGTTCGCCCAACGGCGAACTAAGGGGCGCTGACTTTGCCCCACAGGTTCTTATCGCCTAGTTCACCGTTGGGCGAACTAGCCCCGTCCCGGCTAGTTCGCCCAACGGCAAACTAAGAAGCGCTGACTTTGCCCCACAGGTTCTTATCGCCTAGTTCGCCATACGGCGACCTGGCCAAGCTGAACTAGCTCGCCGTACGTCGAACCGACCATCCCGAGCCTCGATCTCCCACATCCTTGATTCAAGGCATACGTCCTTCGACACGATCGTATTCCGAATCACGGTCGAAATGTCTCCCGTTTCGTCTCGATCCGTCCTATCGTTCGAGTTTTACGATAAAAACCGTAAAACTTTGTTTTCTCGAAAAGAACTCGAGGAAATCGTATAAAACGGCAACGGTTAA
>CAKOAT010271821.1:0-30169 GCA_932364175.1 Eruca vesicaria subsp. sativa | reverse complement strand
ATAAAAATCGTACAAAACGCGTTTTTAATAAAACCCCGAGTAAATCGTAGAAAATGGCAACGATTAATCGAAAGATCGAACATTGCTTAGCTTTACGATTAACTCGAGAAACTTATCTAAAAACGGCATCGTATCAGGAAACGATCTCGTCTAAAGTCGTAAAACGGATTTATCGCAAAACGGCTCAGAAAGTCATAAAACGCGATAAAAGCCACTCGCGACTTTAAACAAAGTCCAACCCAAAGATACGACGATGTTTTGGCGATTTACTCGCAGAAAGAAGATAAATGTCAAACTTGAAGATAAATGTCAAATTTGAGGATAAATAGAAGATTTCCGCGGGAAAAAAGGAAAGATCAAGATAAATGGAAGATTCCCATTAAACTAGAATCTGGGCGAAATGGAAAGACTAAACCGCCTAGGAAGGGAGTATATAAGCAAGAGGCATAGGGCAGAAGCAAAAGGACGAAAATCTGAGCTCTCATCTGAGACTTTTACAACTTTTCTAGACTTAGAATTTTCCGCACTTAGAAACTTAGGCTTTTTCTCGAGAAGTTCGGTTTCTATGACTGGCGCTCAATTGCTAGACAAACTTGCCCAGGCAGTTCGATCTCTGGTCCAGCTCTATCAACTGAACTACGTTCGACTTGATCCTCGAAAGGGGTACGTAGGCAGCCTTTCATAAGGTTCAGTCCGAAATCATTTAAATCCTTTTTCTTATCTTTTTTCGTCTTTTGTTATCGAGCTGCGACTCGATTAGGTTTAAGGTTTTTATGTTGATAACTCGCTGACGGCCTTGCGGCCAAATCCTTTGTAAACCCTTGTAATGATTGCAACGCTCTTACGCGAAATCGAAATACGATCTACTTTTTCTTTAAATTCGTTTTATTACGTTTTTTTATTTTTCCGCATTTATTTGGTTACTTGTCGTTGGCTTTCGCAGAGATCCGGTTCCTCTGGAAAATTAGGGTTTTCCTAAGTTTCCTTATTTAACGGAAATCGACAAGTGTGAATTTCGGTTCCCACATTTTCCCGCCCTACGGGCGGGGGAATTTACAATAAAACTAATTTATATTAAAATATATTTAAATTTTAGAAACTATTTGGAAAACTATTTTAAATTGAACATAATACAATTAAATTTTTTTCTAAAATCATACAGTGAATTTTATTAAAATTTGTTGGTTTGAGTTCACTAACTCTTTTTTATAAGAGAACCCAAAATTTAAATAAAAATAATTTTATTTTATTTTTTTTTTATTTTTGTCCACTTTGACATAATTGAAGAAATATAAGGTAAGAATAATTAATATCTTCTTTTTAAGAGTTTCACGTTTTTTATTGTTTGAATTCTCGTCTTTGTATTTTTTGTAAAACAAATGTAGTTTAATTTTATTTATTATGAAAGCTTAAATAGAAAATTGAGACCAATACATCTTGTGTTAAAATTATAAAAACCGAATTTGGTAATTTGCTCGTAATAAAAGCATGTATCATACAGATTGTCTAGGTTTGTATCGGTGACATCTTATTGTTGTTCTTATGCTTTAAAATATTATAATTTTGTTTTAAAAATTATTTTTCCAGTTGTATGGATCAACAATATCCGGTTTAAAATATAGTTTTTTCAGATATTCGGAAATAAAATATCTTGCATTAACCTCTTTTTCAACTAAGTTTATCGTGTTACTATTGTATCTTGCACTAAAAGGGTAGAATCAGTGAAGTCACTTGCTTTGACGACTATGGTCATAAGAAGAGAGTCGAGTTCCTCTATCTCTTGCTCGTGTGCCCTTTATCTGTGTCATAGACACAATCCTAAACAACTGCATCCCTCTTTACTTTACCAAAATAGTTATTAGCAAAGAGGAAGATAAGTTACAACAAACCGACGACAAAACGATTCAAATAACAAAGGAAACACTAAACAATTTATTCAAACTTAAGATAAGATAAATCCTCTGCAGCATCAGTTGTGTGGCATTGGACTTGGCCACTCTCTAAAACCTTGGAAGTTAAGAAGTGCGTGCGTGACTTCTTTTTGGTGTGGCCTTCCTCCTCAACACTTCTGGTCTTCTATTAAATAAAAATTAACTATATAAATGTAAGAGAATGTTTATACCCGAACTCAAGTTCCAGTTCCAACACAGCTTTCTTTATCTATCCATCAGCGATTATGAGAAGAACATGGTACTGGGTCCACTTTCTTCCACAATCGTCATGGCTCTTTCGATGATGGGTGCAAAAAATATCGGACCTGTTAAAAAACCAGTAAAAATAAAATAAAAAGTAGAGAAAGTGCAAGAACACAGACAATAGAAAACGGTTTGTTAATATAAGTCATGCTGCAAGGCGTAGCTGGGGGAGTCTGAAACAGATGAGAACTTCTTTAAACCCGTTACAAAATATGTATTAGTGAAATTTAAACTAAAGGCATCTTAATCATCTGTTGTAGCTGCAAAGTCAAAACCAAAGAAACTAACCACTCTGTAAGCACATACCAAGTAACAAACTTTTAAATGATAAAAGATCAGATCAAGTCTTTCCAATGATAGAAATAGCTTGCTGATAAGGGTTTGGAGTTGTTCCATGCAGGTTCTTCCTATCAAATGATTTCGCCCCTAAATTAAATCACCAGTCAGCTTTCAGATCAGAGCAGCATTTACTTAAAATCTGAACTTAAGGATTGGCTATACATAAAGATCATAACATGTCTAGCATGTCGACTTGTTGCTCTTGGTGACATCAATACCAACAATCAGACTTGAGGACACCAAACCACCATGTGAAAGAGCAGAAGTAACTTGCCAAGGAAAAGAAAATCAAACAAAACACCAATTGACGTTAACTCACACAAACTAAGAAAAATAAGTTTGTGTGATTCAAACCTCATAGATGGAGCGTTAGTTATCAACAATCCGTGAATATTTGCTCTCAAGATTCTTCTAAGTTTTCCATTGAGGATTAAATAGGAGGGTGGAGGACTTGCAGATTGATTACTTGGTGTGTGATGGGAGCTGTTCTGGTCTACATATTTTCCCCTAAGAAGAAGCAGATGAGATTACTCAGAAGAATTTCACTTCTTCTATTGTCTCCTATAAACGAAAGCATTTGAACAATAGATACATTGATTTGAATAAATTCCAAACTCTTAAAGAGTTATGGAAAATTGTATTTTATTCCTAACTGAATATAAAAAAAAAATAAGATGTTATTTTAGAGATCCTTAAAGGATTTTACATTAAGATGCTCAAATATATTTGGTTTTGAAGTGCCATATTTAAAGTGTTATTTGACCAAGGTTACTAATCTTTTATGTGATTAAAAGATATGATGTCATATGAAAATAAAGAAAGTCATAAAAGTAACTTTAACAGAAATGAATAACTCGAAATAATTAGAAGAGTGTCTATAAAGATATTTGGCTTGAAGTCTAAATAGATCAAGAAAATCATTGTATATCTCAAAGAAAATTATGGATCAAAAGTCTAAAGGCTAGATATCATAATATAAATCAAAAGAGTTTACTCTATTAAGCTCAATTTCTTAAAGAGATATATTTGACTGGAATGCACATCCTGAAGTATTGCTTCCATGGGATAATAAGTGTGGTTGTACTCTTTTTCGTTATCATGGTTTTGATACCACTGGGTTTTTATGTGGCAAGGTTTTAAAGAGGAAACAAAGAACACACTAATGATAGATATCCAAGAAGGATATTAGAATCCAATGATAAAGTCCATTAACTTTCAAAAGTTTGTGAGATCAATAGAATCGAAGAATATGATCAAACATATGCAGACTCATACACTGCAGAAGAATGGTGATGTTTGTATCCTACAAGTTCACTCCAGTGACAGTTTATTCACTAAAGCGTTATCCACTGTTATCGTCAAGAAGCTGATTCATCTTATTAGACAACAATGTTATCGTCAACATTGCGCGCTGCACTCTTTTTATTTAACAATGGTTTTTTGTCCATTGGGTTTTTCTGGTGAGTTTTTAACGAAGCGGCATCTACAGCATTTTGAAGGCACTTTGCTATAATGGACATTAAGGAGAAGAGTTATGAATATTATGTGTTTTTCATTTAAAAAAAGTAGTAGATTTACTTGTTCCCCACTCTAAATTAGACTTTATACCCAAGTAATTGTAATCTTATATAAAGGACTCATTACTCATGTAATAACACACATCAATTTCTCCTCTTCTCTTATTTACTTACAATATTTTTACTATTTTTATAATATGTTGTACAACTTCCTTATTCAAATAGTCTTATACATTTTTTCTATTGGATTGTAATACATATAATTTTATATCCTTACTTGGAGAAGTGTCAATGTAATTGTGCTGCGTTAGGAATTTGTCATCCGAATCAATATATCCATGTTTCCTTATATTTCTAGTTATTGTCAATGTAATTATGCAAATATTTGAATGACTCGCAGTATTTGTATTCAAAAGATTCAACATTTATAACGAATACTTAATTTTTAGCTTAGGAAAATTGCCAAATATGACTTACTACTTGATTTCAAATACAAAAGTAAACCCAAACTTGAATCAAATGCAAAAATAACCTAAAATGTTATTGAAATTACAAGTAGCCCCTTATGAATAAACAAAAAACCCAAAAAAAATTACGTTTTTAACCCCCGCAAATATTCTGTCCAGACGCTTTCAATTAAGTCGTCTAGTATAATTCTTCTTAAAAATAATTTAAAATTTCCGTAAAAAAATATTTGATAAGTGAAGAATTGAAATCATGTAATTTACATATGCTTTAAGAGATATAAATTAAGATATAACAAAATTTAATTGTTTTCAACATAGATGAGTGAAAGTAGTGAGTCATGATATTCTTTGGTTTAGGTTTTGCCAACATATGTTGTAGTACTGTATGTGTTCTTAGAGTTAGGTTTTCGAAAGCATAAATTTTTTTCTTAAAAATTTAAATTTACCTAAGTATGTTTATTTATGTGTAGTAAATACTATTTAAGTATAATTTGATTTAATAACGTGGTTAGTTAGTTAAATTAGTCAATTTAGTTTAGGGTTTAGGGTATGGACGACTTACTATTAAGTCATTTGGTGAATATATTTATGGTAGACGACTTACTAGTAAGTCGTCTGATGTATAGTTTTCAACAGACGACTTACTAATAAGTCGTCCAAACCGGACCAAACCTTTAATTTTATCAATGTACTTTTAAAGCTAAACGGATTATTTATCGGACATATATAAGATGTTTTTTTATTCACTTTTTCGCAAAATTCAGAAAACCCTAAAGCGGTTTCTCTCAAAGGTGATTTCCGTTGATTCTCTCTAACCCATCGTTCTAACCACCGATTATCTCTCCTCCGTTCCGTCGTTATCACCACTGTTCTAACTGCCGCTTCCTCTATTTCAGATATGAGAGGAAACCCTAGCGCTGTTTCTCTGTAAACCCTAGTGCCGTTTCTCTGTAAACCCTAGCGCCATTTCTCTAAGAGGCGTTTCGTTGAACTTTGCCGCCAGTAAGTTATATCTCTTACTTGAGGAAAAGATGAATACAAAATGTTGTGCCTATCAATTTATGACTTAATGTGTATCTATAGCCGTTCTCATCTCACAGTCGTTCTCACCGTGTTTCTTTTTTTCACGTCTATTTTTGCAGATCTATAACGGTTGTGTCGAAGGCGACTTTATCTTCTCCGAATTTCAGGTCGGCTTTAAAATCTTCTACTGGAAGTCCTGGAATACTTGCCAGGCGACTTAATTATAAGTCGTCTGGAAAGTCTTCCAAACTTATAATTAAAATGTTATACTGGATGGTTGTATGTTTGAGATGGTTGTCTTTGATTGTTTTGCAGAAAAAAATAAATATTTCAGAACTCCTCCATAGGATACATGCATACAGTAGGGGAAGAGCCCGTCGCAATGAATAACATTTCGTATCATACGGATTGTTCGAAGTTGCATACTGCTTTAAGGAATGATCTTCATGATGACGAATATGAAGAGCTGAAGGAGTCGAAGTTGGGAGTTTTCATCAAGTTCAAAGAGCTGGGATTTGGTTGGGCTTCAAGGCTGGTTCACTACATGCTCGGTTTCCAGCTCGACATAAAGAAGAAGTATGAGCCGTGGTGTCTCGTTGGTCCACAACCTTTAAGGTTTACACTGTTAGAGTTTGAAAACTTCATTGATCTAAACTGCAAGTACATCGAGGATCTAGAGAGACTAGATTGGGCTGTTACAAAGGAGATGGCTTCTTTCTGGGAGATGTTGGGAGTTCATGTTGAAGATGGGCCAACTACTCAGCAGATAATAGCAGCATTTGAGAGATGCAAAGAGTGGTCTTGGGATGATCGCAAGCGGCTTGGGTACCTTACCATGTTCACTTGATACATTGAAGGGAAAAAGTCTTCAACGGCTACACGGGTTAGTCTGGCAAGGCTAATGGATTTAGAACGGTTTGAGAATTATCCATGGGGGAGAATTGCGTTTAAGGTGCAGATGGACTCTGTGAAGGGAAAATATATTTCGGGTTGTTACATTGTTGATGGGATTATACAAGCTCTCCAGGTCTGAATGTACACAGCTCTGCAGGAATTGGGTGCTAATTATGGTAATCCAATACCAAATAGATCGTCTCCTCCGTTAGAAGCTTACAAGGGTCGAAAAGGACGCAAATGCTTTAAAGAAGCTATCTGCAGAGAGGTGTTTACTTCAATCCAAAAGACTTCACAGAAAACTTATGATTAAGTTGTCTGGAAAGTCTTCCAGCTGGATGACTTAGTAGAAGACTTATAATTAAGTCTTCTACTAAGTCGTCCAGCTGGAAGACTTTCCATACGACTTAATTATAAGTCTTTTACTAAGTCGTCCAGTTAAAATATTTTCTAGACGACTTAACTATAAGTCGTCTGCGAAGTCTTTTCTTTTCATTTTTCTTAATCCGTCAAATATCTAAGTTCATATCTTCTATTTACTGCAGACTACGGTGATCACCTTTGTTCAGAAGGACATTGGTGAAATGTTTCCACAATGGGACTCTGATGTTCAGGACCCGGCCGCGGAGAACATAATTAAAGTCATGTTTAATCAGAGACCGTGGAAGTGGACCATAGATTGCTGGGAAGTCACCGCTATCCCCGATCGAACAGCAAGCAAGTATTCAACACCCTGAATATGTTGAGTTGGGAGACTCAGAGCATCTTCTCTCCTTTTCCAAAACCACTTTCCTAGCTTCTCCCCAATGAACTCCAACATAAACTGAATCGGAAATCCTCTAGCTCGCTTCAGTGCGGAATTCATAGATTCAGCGATGTTGCTTGTTTGTATGTTGTACATGTCCCCCTGACAATAAACCCTTGACCATAGTCTGACGCCGGCATTCTCCAAATACGTTGCAAGGTCTGGGTTCGCACTCTGTATCTCAGACATGTACCAGTCAAAATCTGAAACCGTATGAGCATAAGCAGGACCTTTCACCAAGTACATGAGATGTTTTCCTTTATACTTTTTGACAATGTTATCTTGAAGGTGATAATAACATATTCCTTGGGTTTCCCAAGGAAACACCTTATCACACGCATTTTTAATGGCTGTGTGCTGGTCAGAGACTATCAACAGAGGCTGCTCATCAGATACACAACTAGCCAATTTTGTGAAAAATCATTCCCAAAAAGGTTCATCTTCAGCATCTACGATCCCAAAAGCCAATGGAAATATCTGAAAATTTCCATCTTGTGCAGTGCAACTAACAAAACACCTCCATACTTCCCACTTAGGTGAGTCTCATCCACCACAATGACCCTTCTCTGATACTTAAAACCTTTGATAGAAGCTCCAAAAGAGAGAAATATATACTTAAAACTATTGATAGAATCAATTTATATAGCTGTTATAAAATCAGGATATTCTAAGGAGATTTTCTCAAGATATGATGGCAGACGCGAATACCCATTTTTTGTTAATCCTCTCACCAATGTTTGTGCATATAACAGTGCTTTGTATGAAGTGGTGTAATCAAGCGTCATGCCAAACATGTTCTTCATTGCATCAGTGATATGCTGCGGAGTCAACCCATCAATGATTCCAACACGATCAATGAAAATCCTCCCAACATACTTCGGACAACAATATCTCCGCTGAGCGATTCGGTCTTCCACTGAGCATGTATTTGTTTCCACATACTTTGTTACCCGCAACGTGTTTGTCCCTTGTTTTACACTCGCTCTGATCTTCCATCCACAACCACTAACCCGACATGTTGCCAAAGAGAGTTTTCGTTGACTTGTATATTCTGAAAGAGAACTTACGCCTCACTGCTGTCAACCGCAGCTCTGAAACCAAAGTATCCTTGCTAACAAAACTCTAGTTGACATAGATACTATTACCATTCGATCTTTCTCCTTCAATAACATATGTTTTTTTGAAGTGTTCAAAACACATATCATCATCTTCTTCCTCATGCTCATCTTTAACCTTTCATTAAACACTGTAATCCTCAGTATTCTCGTCCTCTTCAGAAACAATGGACATATCAGCATCCTCCTCCCCATCATGATTTTCATCTTTAACCAAATTATCATCATCATCTTCAAAACATTCATCAGCTTCATCAGCTTCTTCCCTTTCCTCCAAAATCGTTTCCATCTTCCTATGGCTTGATATACAAAGCCGTAATCCATGTGTTTTGGTTATCTCGAACAAGTTTCTAACTTGTCTATCACTTGTAACATGAATAGGAGGGATATCTGGATCCATCTGTTGAATCATTTCTGTTGGTAGTGAGTAGGTTATCTCCACAGATTATGTGCTTATGTCCAGGTTATAATCTTCTTTAGCCATTGCAACAAGTTCATCATGTGTCAAACCTTCACTAAAAAAAAACATTCTCTATCTTTTGAAATTATCAACCACAAAATCCCAACAACCATCTTTGAACAACCATTCTCCATACAATACTTACTAAACATTGACCCAGACGACATACCAGTAACTGATGCATCATATGCAAAAATTAAAAATAAAACACATTAGTAAACATAGAGAAAATGAAAATTTACTAAACATTGACCCAGATGACATACCATTAAGTCGTCATTTTTGCAATTGACTTTTCAATGGGACGACTTACTTGTAAGTCGTCAAGCTTTGTTTGTTAAAAAATATCTTGACGACTTACCACTAAGTCGTCTAGGATAAACGGGTTAATTTTGCATTTGACCGACCTGTGTCAGTTATTTGACTTTTCCTGGGTCTCTGGGAAAACAAGATTTCAATATTTTATTAAAGCTAAACGACTTATTTGTAAGTCATCTCAGATTAGTTTGCAATTCGAAAATAAAACTTAAATATTTTACTTTTCCCAGACGACTTACTTGAAAGTCGTTTAGTTAGACGACTTACGAGAAGGTCGTCCGAGATATGCAAGGTTTGACCAGAATCTCAGAAAAAAATCTGGACGACTTTGCTTATCCTAGACGAATTTCAAGTAAGTCGTCTAACTGAAAGACTTTCAAGTAAGTTGTCTGACTGGACGACTTCCATGTAAGTCGTCTGGGAAAAGTTAAATATTTAAGTTTTATTTTCCAATTGCAAAACTAACCTAAGACGACTTACGGATAAGTCGTCTAGCTTTAATAAAATATTGAGATTTTTGTTTTCCAATAGATGACTTACTGGTAAGTCGTCCAGTAAAAGTCAAATAACTGACACAATTCGGTCAAATGCAAAATTAACCTGTTTATCCTAGACAACTTAGTGGTAAGTCGTCTTTATTCTCTAGATTTTTTTTAACAAACAAAGATAGACGACTTAGAAGTAAGTTGTCAGTTTGACCAGAAAACTTACCCGCAAGTCTTCTACAGCCAGGCGACTTACGGGTATGTCTTCTACGTGAACAGATCTGTTAAAAAATTCAGTTTCATACCTTAAACTAGTGAGATGACTTCCTTAACACACATAGTCTTCTCCAACCACTCAGAACCTCAAACGAAAATAACCCACTAAGAATAGTAAGCTTGAATGGTTCTATCAACCATAGAAATTTTGAATCAAAAGCTTGAGTTTTTTGGATGAGTATGAGGACAAAGTAAAAGAGATGTTGTTTTTAGTTCATAACAATTGAGAAAGAGAGAGTGTAAATCGATTTTAGGTGCATTAAGAGCTTCAAATTGGTTGTTCATGGTGGTTTCGGTATTGATGGCAATGTCAATCTTGTAAATACTTGAAGATGATGAGGTTGAGAGATTAAAAAAACATTTTCGAAAAAATCATAATAATTCAATGGCATTTTGTAAATAATATAAACATGTGAGGTGAATAAGATAAAATAAAAATAAATAAATAAAAAAGATTATTTTGTGTTTGACTTTGAGTTTTAGTCAAATTTGCAAAAAAAAAAAATTTTAGCTTTGTATTATAATTACAACAATTTATTTGTGAGAAATAAGGGATGTAAATTGATTGATATCTTAAATGGAAACGTTTTACACAACGTCCACTAAATGTGATTATTTTATTCTAAACATATATAGTAACATTAAGTACTAGATGATAAGTTGCGCACTGCGCGGTGTGAACGAATTAAAAAAAAAAACATTATCTAATATCTATAGATATTAGAAAGTCAAAAATAGAAAAAAAATATTAGATATAATGAAAAGTTTTACTATGATGTGCAGATTTATATAATGCAAGCTTATTGATTTTTTTTGTATGAATAAGTTTGTATAATTAAATAGGTGTATTATATGAAAAGAAACTGTAAAAATAAGCAAATATTTGTTTAAATGTATTATAAATTTGAGAAAAAACAAATCATAGGTAATATAATTATTTAATTAATAATAAAAGTTTGATAAAAATAATTATAGTTTTCGATGATGATGCTTTAGAAATGTTTAAGTTGTGATGGTGTGTTCTTAGATTAGTTTAAGAAGATATATATAGTACCTTGGGGGAAAGGGTTTAGGTAAAATAAAGAATTAATTGTGTTAAATAATTATGGCCTAAAATCATGCAAAAAAAATCACTAACTGAAATCAAGGTATTTAAAATTGGAATGAATACATATTACTTCTGAGTATTTACTGACAAATCATATCTATAATTTCTGAGTAATATGTTTTGCTTAACTAAAATAAATCAATGCTTGAATAAAATAAATCATTCATAATAAAGACTACATGATTCATTCGTCCCTTGTTTTAAAACACAAACTATAGTTACAGAGGCAATTGAAATCAATTACATTGAATGAGAAATAATTTTGTATTGATAATGATCAGGAATAACGAATATAAGGAAACAAATTAAATCTATAATATTACCCAATAAACCAATTAAGATAAACAACTAAGGATAGTCCAAAAAGTTAGGTTATGAAATTAATTGAACTTATATGTATGTTTAGCATTTGATATTTTATAACTAAATAAAATAGTTGAAATAAAGACCAAAATAACACTAAACCAAGTTTTTGTTCCCAAACTAGCACTCAAAATCAAAAGTCACAAAAATATGTTTCATTAAAGATATCATTTACCTTTATACCCTCTTTTGTGATTAAAAAAAAAATAAAGATTGGAAAAATATCGGAGACCATCTCCTTCTTTCTATTGGATCAAAATATAAAAGCCCATTGACTTTTATATCAAATGTGAAAAGAAATGGATGGGCTACACAAGCCCAAGAGAGCTAAAATGTCAACTTGACATTTTAATTATGTCCCACATCGGGGAGAAGGGGAAGAAATGAGCAATATATATATGCTCACACATCTAAGCTTAATAAACAGCTTGGAGAGAGTAAAGGTGCTCCACGCGCGCGCCGCCGCCGTCCGGCCGGCTCGGCTCGGCTCGGGCTCTGGCTCTGGCTCTGGCTCTATTGGAGGGGCATTCGCTCGATAAGAAGTTATCTTTTTGGATCAAATTAAGCTCAACGCTTTGCCATTTAAACTTCAAAAAACAGCATGCAATTTTATTTAAAACGACAAGTAGTTTGTCTAACAAATACAAAAACATCACGCTGTTTATTCCTCGCCAGATATTTTAATTAAAACCGAGAGAGCGAGTCTTGGGGGATAAGTTTTCGTAACTTAAAATTTCCGAGATCCTTGCCAAATCCCCACTAACGGGCACACGTTACGGGAAGTTGCTCCTCGTCTTCTCTTTAAATATTGTTTCTCCTCTTTCTTCATTCTTAACTTTTTCACGCAACAAAAAACCAGCAAATCTCCCAGAGTAAGTTTTTGAGAGTGTTCGTAGAATTTTAGTTCGTTAGGTCGTTTCACGAGTGAAGCGTGATTCGTCTGCCATGGTTGTATCCTGGGACTCGATATTCGTAAAGTTTCGTCTCACTACGGAGCGAATATTAAGAGTTAAGGAAAGAGATTTATCTCGCCTCCATGTCTTATATAATCGTTTATTTCCTTAACTCCGTCTTTCTTATATCGTTCATGTCGATCCGGTTTTCCGGCTTCTACAATCTTAACTCTTAATCGCTTTCTATCTAAAGCTTTAATCGGGTTGAAAAAAGCGATGTATAGAAACGGGTTCTGGAATCGTGTTTGCGATTTGCTCTATAGCACTTCCGCGAAACGTTTAACGTTTATTATCTGTATATTATATACGTGTTTGCGATTTGCTCTATAGCACTTCCGCGAAACGGTCTTCGAAACGCTGTTTGCGATTTGGTTTTTATCATTTCCGCGAAACGTTTCTTACTTATCTCAAAACGATTTGCGGTTTGCTTATAGCATCATCCGCGAAACGTTTTAGATACTTCTTTCTTTCAAAACGTTTATATATGAATCGTTTTCACAGANGATTTGCTCTATAGCACTTCCGCGAAACGGTCTTCGAAACGCTGTTTGCGATTTGGTTTTTATCATTTCCGCGAAACGTTTCTTACTTATCTCAAAACGATTTGCGGTTTGCTTATAGCATCATCCGCGAAACGTTTTAGATACTTCTTTCTTTCAAAACGTTTATATATGAATCGTTTTCACAGATGCTTTCTTAAGTGAATTTGTGAAATATTCTAAGTCTTCACTAAACGGTTTCTGCGAACGCTTATAGCGAGTTTGCAGAACGTTTTTCCAGACTTGTATCGATATGATTTGGTTCAAACACCAAAAATGAAAATCGATTCTAAACTATTATTTTATTTAAAATAATATGTTATATGTTGAATGGAGTACTGATCCGTTTTCAAATTTTCTTTACAGAAAAAATGACGAACGATGATAACACCCCCATTGATCTCGCCACTCAGACTCCACTCAATGTGACAGCACCTGTTGCAACCGGCGTGACGAACGCTGTATCAACCGATGCAACCCTTCCAGTGGGTGCTGTTCCTGATGAGACCACACGCCGTAGCCTGTTCGGTGCTGGTCTTTATCAAACAGATTGTAGAAGCCGAAAAACCGGATCGACATGAACGATATAAGAAAGACGGAGTTAAGGAAATAAACGATTATATAAGACATGGAGGCGAGATAAATCTCTTTCCTTAACTCTTAATATTCGCTCTGTAGTGAGACGAAACTGTACGAATATCGAGTCCCAGGATACAACCATGGCAGACAAATCACGCTTCACTCGTGAAACGACCTAACGAACTAAAATTCTACGAACACTCTCAAAAACTTACTCTGGGAGATTTACTGGTTTTTTGTTGCGTGAAAAAGTTAAGAATGAAGAAAGAGGAGAAACGATATTTAAAGAGAAGACGAGGAGCAACTTCCCGTAACGTGTGCCCGTTAGTGGGGATTTGGCAAGGATCTCGGAAATTTTAAGTTACGAAAACTTATCCCCCAAGACTCGCTCTCTCGGTTTTAATTAAAATATCTGGCGAGGAATAAACAGCGTGACGTTTTTGTATTTGTTAGACAAACTACTTGTCGTTTTAAATAAAATTGCATGCTGTTTTTTGAAGTTTAAATGGCAAAACGTTGAGCTTAATTTGGTCGAAAAAGATAACTTCTTATCAGGCCAAAAGCCCAAACCGAACCGGACTGCGGCGCGCGCGCGAAGCACCTTTACTCTCTCTAAACTGTTTATAAAGCTTAGATGTGTGAGCATATATATATTGCTCATTTCTTCCCCTTCTCCTCGATGTGGGACATAATTAAAATGTCAAGTTGACATTTTAGCTCTCTTGGGCTTGTGTAGCCCATCCATTTCTTTTCACATTTGATATAAAAGTCAATGGGCTTTTATATTTTGATCCAACACTTTCATCTCCCAACTCCTTTCTTTCTCTCTCGCTCATTTCTCGACGAGACTTTCGAAATCAAGCATGGATGAAGAGTACGGAGTTATTGTTCTCGGCACCGGTCTCAAGGAGTGTATCCTCAGTGGTCTCCTCTCCGTCGATGGTGTCAAGGTCTCTCGATTCGTCTCTGATTGGCTTTTGATCCCGTGATCTGATTAGTGTTGTTTTGTGGTGATATCACGAGAGTAGGTCCCTCACATGGACATGAATGATTACTGTGGTGGAGGAGTCTACATCTCTTAACCTCAATCAGGTTCTTCTCTTTCTGAACTTTCTTTAGAAGAAGTTCTATGTGGTAGTTTTTTGGCAGATGATTTTATCAAATCTGTTTTGATTTTTTTTTTTTTTTGGTTTGCAGCTTTGGAAGAAGTTCAGGGGAGAAGACAAGGCAGATTACAATGTTGACATGATGCCTAAGGTATTGTTGTTGTTTGTGGCATTCATCTTCTTTTATATTATGACTCACACTAACTCTTTGTTCTTTCTATGTGGTGGATATTAGTTATGACTCACACTTTCATAATATCCTGAAAAATTTATATTATGAGTCACACTAACTCTTTGTTCTTTCTATGTTCTTTGTTTCTGAAACAGAACTACACCTTCGTGGGTTGGTTTCATTGACAACGAGAGGCTCATTGGTGAGGCTGCTAAGAACCAGGCGGCTGTTAATCCTGAGAGGACTGTTTTTGATGTCAAGAGATTGATCGGGAGAAAGTAAATTCACTCCCTTTTTGGACTGTTGCTTTAATTCATTGGAAGTTTCTTGTTTTGTGTATGGACTGTTACTTAAATTCTTGCTTTCTTTTTGTTATGGCAAGTTTGAGGACAAAGAGGTCCAGAAGGACAGGAAACTTGTGCCTTACCAGATTGTGAACAAGGATGGCAAACCATACATTCAAGTCAAGATCAAGGATGGTGAGACCAAGGTTTTCTCTCCTGAGGAGGTCAGTGCCATGATCTTGACTAAGATGAAGGAGACTGCTGAAGCTTACCTTGGAAAGAAAATCAAGGACGCAGTTGTCACTGTTCCAGGTTAGCTTATTCTCTATTCGAAGAATTGTTTGATTCCAGTCACTTTTAGCTTCCATGTTTTGTCTATTATATATTACCATCAAGCATGTGGCACTTTGGTTAAGACTTTTCTGGGTTGCTGGAGTTAAGATTTTGCTGAGACAATTCATGTTATTTTGTTAGCTTGCTATGTGATAATCTTGCTTAAGAAAACGTTCCATGTTTTATGTTATTGAGGTGATCTAGAGCTTTGTCTATATATGCACACAGTTTATTGATTCGGTGTCTGGCGTTGATTATGTGCAGCTTACTTCAACGATGCCCAGAGGCAGGCTACAAAGGACGCTGGTGTTATTGGTGGTCTCAACGTTGCCCGAATCATCAACGAACCCACTGCTGCTACTATTGCCTATGGTCTTGACAAGAAGGGTGGTGAGAAGAACATCCTTGTCTTTGACCTTGGTGGTGGTACCTTTGATGTCAGTGTCTTGACCATTGACAACGGAGTGTTCGAGGTTCTTTCCACAAATGGTGACACTCACTTGGGAGGTAACTTATATTTACATTACAAATTCATGTTCTGTATTATTACTTTGAATATTCATACGATGATGTTGCTAACCCTTTTCTGTCTTGCGCAGGTGAGGACTTTGACCACAGGATCATGGATTACTTTATCAAGTTGATCAAAAAGAAGCATCAAAAGGACATCAGCAAGGACAACAAGGCTCTTGGAAAGATCCGCAGGGAATGTGAGAGAGCCAAGAGAGCACTTGGTAGCCAGCACCAAGTCCGTGTAGAGATTGAGTCCCTCTTTGATGGTCTTGATTTCTCGGAGCCTCTCACAAGAGCTCGTTTTGAGGAGCTTAACAATGACTTATTCAGGAAGACTATGGGACCAGTGAAGAAAGCCATGGATGATGCTGGTCTACAGAAGAGCCAGATCGATGAGATTGTTCTTGTTGGTGGAAGCACTAGGATCCCCAAGGTTCAGCAGCTGTTGAAGGACTTCTTCGAAGGGAAATAGCCAAACAAGGTTGTGAACCCCGACAAAACTGTTGCTTATGGTGCTACTGTCCAGGGTGGTATTCTGAGCGGAGAAGGCGGTGATGAGACTAAAGATATCCTTCTTCTCGACGTTGCGCCACTCACTTTGGGTATTGAGACAGTAGGAAGAGTGATGACAAAGCTGATCCCGAGAAACACAGTAACACAGTTATTCCAACCAAAAAGTCTCAGGTTTTCACGACATACCAAGACCAACAGACAACCGTCTCCATCCAGGTCTTTGAAGGTGAGCGAAGTCTCACACTAACTCACACGAAGGTGTAATTCTTTTATATTATGACTCACACTAACTCTTTGAGAAACGTAGAGCTGGCAAGTTTTCAGGATATATTAATTGCGATAAAATATAAAACACATAGAATGGGAACATTGTTACATTTAGACATCTGAAAATTTTCAATAGTAGCATTTTCTCATGCATCAAATAAATTTTCCGTATTGTTACATGCTTTATTGTTACATATATAAATCTGAAAATTTTCAAGAATCTAACATAAATTTGTTAACACCAAATCTTCTGGAAAGCTTTCCTGAAACTACATAAATGTTTCCTGAAAATTTAGAAAAACTACACAGTTTCATAAGCATAAGTAAGAGACTAACAACTTCATAAGGAAATTCACGAGCCTACCAAAGATATCAACATGCGTAAGCAAAATAAGAAGACACAAAGCAAAAAAAAAAGATTCAAATTTGTTATTATCAAATATTCTGGAAAGCTTTCCTGAAACTACATAAATCATTCCTGAAATTTTAAA
This sequence comes from Eruca vesicaria subsp. sativa, assembly GCA_932364175.1. Lineage (NCBI taxonomy): Eukaryota > Viridiplantae > Streptophyta > Magnoliopsida > Brassicales > Brassicaceae > Eruca > Eruca vesicaria. The sequence goes on along the minus strand of CAKOAT010271821.1, from coordinate 13,054 downwards.
AATACTACAAAGTTTCACAAGCACAAGCAAGAGATTAACAATGTTATAAGCAAATTCACGAGCCTACCAAAGATATCAACATGCGTAAGCCAAACAAGTAAAATAAATAACTTCATTTGTATAATTGAGGATGAAGAAATGAGCTAAGTAATTTTATTTTTAAAAATTAGACAACTTCATTTGATTCTTACCAATATGGTGTACAATTCTTATTTTGGTTAAACCATGACATGTATAATCGAGACTTTCCTTAATAGCACTCAAAATCTTAATTTTGTTTGTTTTTTGTATGATTTTCTTCTTTCTTATACAATTCAGGATAAGATTCCTGATCATGTACTAAACCTTCCAAATAAATTGAATCGTGCAGATGTTTCCGGTGTTTATAATATAAAATTAACGGTTAATATATTTATGTTTTAGCTTCATTAGATGTTTTTAAACAAATTGGTCCCTAAACATTAAACAAAACATTTTTCTTCAAGTAAACGTTTGTTGTTATATTTCTACTAATTAGTCTCTAATTATGTGTTTCTCTCAGTCGAGTTGCACATTAACCATCAATTTCATCAAACAAAGAAGACTGATGAACTAAACTGACAAAGAAAAAGCACAAAGCGACTTGCAGAATTCTAAGTCAATGTTTAGGGTTTAACTGAAGCGACTTGCAGAATTAAGATTTAAAGTTTAGAGTTTAGGGTTTAGAGTTGATGTTTTAGGGTTTATGGCTTAAAGTTCATGTTTTAGGGGTTTGGGTGTAGGGTTGATTTTTTTAGGGTTTAGGTTTAGAGTTTAGGGTTGAAGGTGTAGGTTTTAGGATTTAAGGTAATTTTTAGGGTTTAGGCTTTAAAGTTTAAGGTTTAGGGTTTAGAGTTGATGTTTTAGGGTTTAAAGTTTAGTATATTAATCTTCAGGATAATGTACTCTAAAATTTGGAAAGCATTGAGCGTGTTCAGGATGGGTTTCCGGATTGAAGATAATGTATTATAAAATTTGGAAAGCCATGAGCGTGTTCAAGATGAGCTTCTAGATATTATATTAATCTTCAGGATATACTTTATTTTGTAGACAATGAACTCTATTTGGTGATTTCTATAACCAATGAATTTTCTTATAGATTATTTTGATTATGTTTTTTTTGGAAGATTAAATTCCATTTTAGGATGGCCATCCTGAACAAGGATTGTCTAACATTCATTACACGCTTTTGATTCTCTTCGAAAAGAGACTTATGCAAGAAAACACACCTTTTATTTTTTGAAATCCATCTTAAAAGTGCCAAAAACTATCCTATTTTAATATTATATGTTTGATATGTGCTCTCTATTTGAGACAGTGAACTCTATTTGGTGATTTCTATAGCCAATGAATTTTCTTATAGATTTTGATTATGTTTTTTTTTTTGGGGAAGATTTAAGTTCCAAATTAGGATAGCCATCCTCACAATAATTGTCTAACATTTCTTGCTCTTTTTATTCTGTTCAAAAACAAACTTATGCAAGAGCTTCAGGAAGCCCTTCCTAAAGCGAATATTAAACTTTCAGGAAGCTATCATAACATTTGTCTTTTTAATTAAATATTAAACATTTAGAAAGTCCTTCCTGAATATTTTACTTGTTATCCTAACATTTTATTTAGGAAGATTAAGTTCCAAATTAACATTTTTTTTTGTTTTGAAAGATTAAGTTCTAAATTAGGATAGTCATCCTGAACAAGGATTGTCTAACATCGTATTCTATCCTGCATAACCAAGTAAAAAATATTTAGAAAAATTTCAACACCGAATTTTCTAGAAAGCTTTCGTGAACCTACACAAATCCTTCTTAAATCTATACAAATCCTTCTTGAAAACAAAACACACAATTTCAGAGGCACAAGCAATGTCTAGAAATGTCATAAGCAAATTCATGATCCTACCAGAAACATCAGTATGCGTAAGCCAAAAAGTAACCAATCGAAAGGTTTTTTAAATTTGTTAACATCGGATTTTCTGGAAAGCTTTCCTGAAACCACATAAATCCTTCCAGAAAATTAAAAAACAATATACAGTTTCACAAGCACAAGCAAAAAACTAATAATGTCATAAGAAAATTCACGAGCCTACTAAAGATATCGACGTGCGTAAGCCAAACAATAAGACACCAAGCATAAAAAAATTCAAATTTGTTAACATCGAATTTTCTGGAAAGCTTTCTTGAAACTACATAAATCCTTCCTAAATTTTAAAAATACTACAAAGTTTCACAAGCACAAGCACAAGCAAGAGATTAACAATGTTATAAGCAAATTCACGAGTCTACCAAAGATATCAACATGCGTAAGCCAAACAAGTAAAATAAATAACTTCATTTGTATAATTGAGGATGATGAAATGAGCTAAGTAATTTTATTTTTGAAAATTAGACAACTTCATTTGATTCTTACCAATATGGTGTACAATTCTTATTTTGGTTAAACCACGACATGTATAATCGAGACTTTCCTCAATTGCACTCAAAATCTTAATTTTGTTTGTTTTTGTATAATTTTCTTCTTTCTTATACAATTCAGGACAGGATTCCTGATCATGTACTAAACCATCCAAATAAATTGAATCATGCAGATGTTTCCAGTGTTTATAATATAAAATTAACGGTTAATATATTTATGCTTTAGCTTCTACCAGATGCTTTTAAACAAATTGGTCTCTAAACATTAAACAAAACATTTTTCTTCAAGTAAAGTTTAGGGTTTAGGCTTTAAAGTTTAAGGTTTAGGGTTTAGAGTTGATGTTTTAGGGTTTAAAGTTTAGTATATTAATCTTCAGGATAATGTACTCTAAAATTTGGAAAGCATTGAGCGTGTTCAGGATGGGTTTCCGGATTGAAGATAATGTATTATAAAATTTGGAAAGCCATGAGCGTGTTCAAGATGAGCTTCTAGATAATATATTAATCTTCAGGATATACTTTATTTTGTAGACAATGAACTCTATTTGGTGATTTCTATAACCAATGAATTTTCTTATAGATTATTTTGATTATGTTTTTTTTGGAAGATTAAATTCCATTTTAGGATGGCCATCCTGAACAAGGATTGTCTAACATTCATTACACGCTTTTGATTCTCTTCGAAAACAGACTTATGCAAGAAAACACACCTTTTATTTTTTGAAACTCATCTTAAAAGTGCCAAAAGCTATCCTATTTTAATATTATATGTTTGATATGTGCTCTCTATTTGAGACAGTGAACTCTATTTGGTGATTTCTATAGCCAATGAATTTTCTTATAGATTTTGATTATGTTTTTTTTTTTTTTGGGAAGATTTAAGTTCCAAATTAGGATAGCCATCCTCACAATAATTGTCTAACATTTCTTGCTCTTTTTATTCTGTTCAAAAACAAACTTATGCAAGAGCTTCAGGAAGCCCTTCCTAAAGCGAATATTAAACTTTCAGGAAGCTATCATAACATTTGTCTTTTTAATTAAATATTAAACATTTAGAAAGTCCTTCCTGAATATTTTACTTGTTATCCTAACATTTTATTTAGGAAGATTAAGTTCCAAATTAACATTTTTTTGTTTTGAAAGATTAAGTTCTAAATTAGGATAGTCATCCTGAACAAGGATTGTCTAACATCGTATTACTATCCTGCATAACCAAGTAAAACATATTTTAAAAATTTTAACACCGAATTTTCTAGAAAGCTTTCGTGAATACACAAATCCTTCTTAAAACTATACAAATCCTTCTTGAAAACAAAACACACAATTTCAGAGGCACAAGCAATGTCTAGAAATGTCATAAGCAAATTCATGATCCTACCAGAAACATCAGTATGCGTAAGCCAAACAAGTAACCAATCAAAAGGTTTTTTAAATTTGTAACATCGGATTTTCTGGAAAGCTTTCCTGAAACCACATAAATCCTTCCAGAAAATTAAAAAACAATATACAGTTTCACAAGCACAAGCAAACTAACAATGTCATAAGAAAATTCACGAGCCTACCAAAGATATCAACATGCGTAAGCCAAACAATAAGACACCAAGCATAAAAAAATTCAAATTTGTTAACATCGAATTTTCTGGAAAACTTTCAAGAAACTAAATAAATCCTTCCAAAAGTAGCTAAATATATAAAGAGAAAGGAAAAAAAAATGTTAATGCTTTTCACTTGATAGAAACATATGTTAATGGTTACGCTCATCTCCATGGTTAAGATTTAACTACTTGCGCATTTCCTCAAGTTTTCTGAAAATTCATCGTAAATATATATATGCTATGATGAATACTTTTCTGAAAATTCATCGTAAATATATATATGCTATGATGAATAGTTGATATGTACTTTGGTAAATGTATACACCTAATAATTCCACACTAAATCAGAAACTCGAGAAATATAATTCACAAAAAAAAAATCCAAACTTCAGCGACTAAACATGGAAATCTGATCCAAATTCTGCAATAGTCTATGCAATCAGAAATCAGTTTCTAGGGAAGAACTCTTTCTTTAACATCTCTCAATGCTTCTACACCTTGAAGAAGTCTTTAGGAGCACAGTCACTTGGGACTGCGTCATCAAACTCATAAGTAGATTCAAATATTCTTCTCTTAGTTGGGTCCATGAGAAGCTCATATGCTTCTTGGATCAACTTGAGTCTTTCTTTCAAGTGAGATTCAATGGCTTCTTTCTTAGCTTGCTTCGCTTCATCACTCTCGTCAGAAAGAAGAAGAGCAGCAGAAGGTTTATCAGGAGGAAGCTTCAGAGCAGCCTCACGATAGCTTTTCCTAATCTGATCCTCTGTTGCAAGATACCTTAAACTGCCCAAACCCAACAAGGCATAGTGATCAAGCTGTTCTTGTTCCTTACCTGACTTCTTCTTCTTTCCCTTATTGGTGCTGGTGTTCTTGTACGTTTCATAAGAAGGAATATCTTCCACTTCATTGTTGTTAGCGTCTTTCTTAGGAGATGCAGAGGAATCTTCTTTTTTGTCCTCTGCACAACAAAGAAGTTTGAGAGCAGCAGAATGGAAAGAATGACCAGCAGGTTCACGGTTCAAAGCCTTCACAGGAAGACCATTGGAAGAAACATACAACGGTTTCCCCTCAGAAAGCTCATCTGAATAAGTAAGTAGCTTAATAGCAGAGTTAATCCCCAAACTCTGCATGATGATACACTGGGTAGTAGCTTCAAATCAACTTATATTCCTGTCACAAAGATTCAGAAACTTCTTAAGCCAACAAGCAATGTACAGAAATAGACAAATCAACTTATACATCTATTAAAGATATAAACTTTCTACTTTACATTTCATTTAACAATTAGATTAAAGAGTCTGGGTCTCACCGAAAAGAATTCATGTTACGGACGGGAGAGAACAGGCTTCTCGTTGTAAGCCTGCATCAGCTTTTTCTCTGGACCACTCAAGTGTAAATCATCTACGTTTGCAACACGTCCCAATATCTTTAGCCGTTCTCTGAAAGATGCGGTTGTATCCATAGGGAAGCCTTTAACTTTCTCAACCTCATCATCTATTAATCTCTGCGCCAAAGAATATGGATTCAGTACAAACATCACCATAAAGATGAAACTAACTAGCCGAGTCAAGCTTTTTAACTTACCTGAATGCTTCTTGAAAATGAAGGGGGAGTTCTTTGCATAATTATCAGAAAGTTTGAAGTATAAAACTAATATTCATTCCTTCTCCATCAGTTTCACCTTGAAAGATTTTAGTTGGATACAGTGGAATCTGTTCCAACATCAAGACAAAACAATCACGTGAGATTCCAAAATAAGGTAATTAAACAAACAGACTATCAAGCAGAACTAGTTCAAACCTGGACATTAACGAGAAGGATAGATGGGAGTTTTGAGGACGTGGTAGTAACGGGAAGCTTCACATATTGTGCGACATGGTGTATTTTACGTTCTGATAAGAAAACATCGACACCAAAAGGATTATACGCAGCATGGCTAGGCGCAAACTCTTTCTTCTTTTCTCTATAACCAAAAAAATAAAACAAAGCTTCTTGTTAATATGGTTACATTATTAATCATTTGAGTAAAATCAGTAATGGTTTACTTTAAATAAGTTTTGCCACGAACACGGAAGCTATTTAGCTCAATAGTTGACCAACAATCAAGCATTTTCTTGTCAACAAGACAGAAAGGAACCTGAGAACCAGCTATTGGTCTCTTCAATTCATTTTAGAAAGAACTGAAACAAGTTTCCAGACAACACGTAAGTTCTTGAATCTCATCAACTTGCTGAATCCAACGCAATCAACTTATGTTCTTACACAAGGCCCCTGAAGCATGACCTTCTCTCCATTTGTAAGATAGTCTAAGAGAAGCTTTTTTCCTCGAACTTGGAGGATTAGAGCTAAGAGGCCTTCTTTTATCAACACAAGGAACAACGGATATTGGATTCAAACAAGGCAAACAGTTACTCGGCAAAATCCTGCAATTCTTCATGAGTCCTCCTCCTCCTTCATCTGCAGATGAATCTATCGAATCAGGCTGCTGTTTTGTGTCGTTCAAGCCTCCTTCTAACTGCGAATTGGCTTCGTTTGAGTCAGAGTCTCCTGTTGATGATGTGGTTGTAGTACTTGAAACTGATACACGCTCACCTCCGTTTAAAGACAAAGCATCTAAAAAAAGACATGAAATGAGGTTTGACTAAAAAAAAAAAGGATAAAGCATATAGCTCCTAGGCATGAGGATATGTAAATTTGTACCTTCGTTGACGCTGTGGAAATCATCGTCACAATCTGTTTCAAATGCAGCATTGGACTCAAACCATGCTTCTTCTCCACTTGCTGTTGACAAACTGGAAATGACAAATGCAGCATTGTTCTGACCGTCGACGAATTAGAGATCGTGATTTCACTTCAGATCTACCAGACGAGTGCTTCGCTCACGTGTTTCAGTACCTCGGAGCTGGAGATCGGAAACGATGCTCTCTCGTTTGCAAACGGTGGCTATTCGTCGACGGTCAGAACCGTCAGTGAACTAAGTCTTCTTCGCCGGAGACATGGAGGCGACGATTCAACGATTTGTCGATGTCTTTTATTTATTTTTTAACTTATCCCCTATATATTAAAGGAGAAACATTGCAACATTTTTGGTAGTCATGTGTCATCACCATAATGAGTCTTAGAAATCCAAAGAAAAAAAAGTTGGTCCATCTATGTTTATAATAAGCTTTTTATTAAACTAGCCATAAATTTATCATTAATGTTCTTTATTCTTTCCTTAAATAAAATTACGGAATTTCCTAATGTGACTAAAATATATATGATAATTAATGATTTTGAATAATAAAAATTAGTGTATCATCTACAATATTTTTTTAATTTTAAATTAGCGAAATAAATTAAACAATAGCATTAACTATATAACAAAAAATTGATTTTTTGATATATGTTATATTTTGCATTTTTTAAAACGGTTATAAATTAATAAAATATTTTAAATTTCACATATAATATTTTTGATTAGTAGTTTAAATTCCCTATATATTAATCCAGTTAATCTTGTAGCATTACAACATTTTTGGTAGCCACGTGTCACAATGAGAATGATTTTTATAACTCTTTGAGAAATATGTTGGTCCAACTAAACATATGTTATATTTTTATTATATTAACTATCATATTTAATTTGTAGTGTACAAAAGAATATTTCATATTCTTTCCTTATATAAAAGATACGAAATTACCTAATATGATTAACATATATATCACAATCAATGTTTATGAATAATAAAGATATGATGACAATTTTTTATCCTCTTTATTTTTATATTTAATTTTCTATTATTAAAAGAAATTAAAAAATCACATTAATCATATTATAATAAAATTAGATTTTTTTCTTATGCCGACAAAAAAAAATATTTTTTTCTTATATGTTATTTTTTGAATTTTTTAAAACAATAATAAATTAATAAAAATATTAAAATCTCACATTGAAAATTTTGTGATCGGTGATAACGTTTTTCAATTCAGCCAATCGTTTTTCTAATGAGTCTTAAACAATTTATAATGATTAACTAAATAGATCGTGCATAATAAAGTGTGTTTTGTTTAAAAATTATTGTATATCCAAAATCAATATGAATCATCATCCCTCTCGTTTAAATTTTTGTTACAATAAAAAAATATGTTGGGCAAAAAAACTAGATCCAGATAACTGAATTTAATCTAATCCAAAAAGTAGTACAAGTTTTTAACTAAAATTGGTTAGATATCCAAACGGATTCGAAATTTTGGTATCTAGAGAACCAAAACTTAATCGAAATATCTCGGGTATTCGAGTGTACTCAAACCAGATTTATATACTTAAATATATTAATTATTTTTAAATTTAACATCTACGAATATACAAAATACATGAGAGTTTTTAAAATTTTCCCAAATACTTAGAAATATATAAAATAGTTAAATGTACATTTTTAAAATAGCTAAACGATGCTCCAAATACGAAAAATATTTATTGATTTTTTTGTCCAAATATTTAAGATATATATCTTAAATACTTAGAAATATATAAAATAATTAAATGTACATTTTTACAATAGATAAACAATACTCCAAATACGAAAAATATTTATTGATTTTTTTTCCATATACTTAGAAATGTATAAAATAGTTAAATGTACATTTTTAAAATAGTTAAGCGATACTCTAAATACTCCAATTTTATGTTAAATATTTTGGCATTAATTTTTCAAATTTATATGTTATATATTATTTTTACTTTTAGATTTTGAAAAATTTAATGTATATATAAGTTTTAATCTTTTAAAAAAAAATTAAATGGATTATCCGAACCTGCAAAGATTCGAGCCAAACCGCAAAGATCTAAACCAAACAGAATCTAACCAAACCAAATTGAATAAATATCCGCGGGTCAACCTCTATAACTGTTATAGTACTGTATTAGTTTTGTTCAATGAGATCTCCAAGACTCCAACCCACAGTTTCCCTGAAACTGTAACACTTTACACTTACTTATACTTTCCCATCAAAGCCTAACGCAAAACATTATATATGTACCCACATATCATCATCAAACCACTAGTTTCTTTTATTAATTATAACAAAAGGGTTGTAGAGACATTTTATCATTTAATGAATGTCATTTCTATGACTTTCTCTTTCTGGTGTAAAAACTTCAAAAATACTATTTTGGTCAATTGCCCAAAATAATTTGACATCGAAAAAGAACCCATAAAACATATAACATGTCGAAAAAACAAAACATTAAAACATTTGATTAATAGTTTTAACCCTATACCATAAAATAAATGTCCTGGTAAATGTTAGAGGAATGTAAAAGTATAATATATACAAAGTTATGTAATGGTGACATGTGAAAGTTACATGTTACAATAAGTTATAGATATAACGATTCAAATTTTTTTTGAGTTTGTAAATTTTTATGTTTTATGATTGTAATACACATGAACATGATACTGTCGGTTTCCAGCTATCAAATGTCAAAGTAACATGTAAAAGAAGTTTTAAACCAGAGACAAATATACGTGTGATGTGCTTTGCTACAAAAATTATATGAACTATTATTTTAATGTTAGTGATATAAAATATATGTTATTTTTATGTTAGTATAAATTCATATTTTATATCACCAAAATTATATGAACTATTATCTTAGTGCTAACCACTTTCCAGGAAGTCCATTAAACAATCCTACGTATATATTTAAAATCATACATATTTGGTTGATGAATGATCTATTATCTTAGTGTTAGTATATTATTGTATAGAATAACATTGTCATTGATCAAATATGTATAATAGCAATCCTTTGTAAATATCCTAGTAATGAGAGACATTTCTAATAAAACATGTGAGAAGCGATGTGGTGTTGCCACATAAGTAATGATAGTTTCGTTAATCACACATCAATGCAACATTATTTTCTAAAAATGTTTCTGGATTAATATTAAAGGGATTAATTACTACTAACAAAATCTGTTTTATATTTAAATATTTTTCTCTTGAATACCATATGTACTCATTGCTCACTATTTAAAAATCTATTAATTTAAATATGTTAGAAGTCCAAATACATATACACAAAATATTATTTCAACTCTATATTAAAAATTAAATTATATATATACATATTGAAATTATATAAATAAATATTTCTATAAATTATATCATCTTGGGCATGGGTCAGATCACTACCTAATCCCCTTATTATTAAAAGGGAAGCAAATAAAAAAAGAAACCTTAAAAAAATATCCCCCTATACATTAAAAGAAAAGTCACTTTTACACGTGGCACTCACACAGCCCTTCTCAGAAGAATTCTAGCGATTCTATTGGTTGATTTTTTAGAATTTATTTTTTGATTTATTTTTACCATCGACACTACTAAAAAGGAAATCCATTTAAATACTTACATTTTGTGTTTTCTCGATTCAAAGAACATCCTTTTGCGATCCTTTCTCTGTTTAATTCATTAAATGCATTAAATCGTTTAGCTTGGTCATGAAGAATCTCTATATAATAACTATTCAAAAATATTATTTCTTTAAATCGTAGATATTATAAAGATTTATGTAGCAAACGAATTGTAAATATTGCTAAGATATGTAAAGTTTCGTTAGCAATATAGTTTTAAATATTTTTGCTTGATCAATACTCTAGGGATTTCCTAAACTGAATCCGAATAAAATCCATTTAAATACTTAACTTTTGTATTTTCTCGATTCAAAGAACATCCTTTTGCGATCCTTTCTCTATTTAATTCATTAAATGCATTAAATCGTTTAGCTTGGCCATGAAGAATCTCTATATAATAACTACTCAAAAATATTGTTTCTTTAAATCGTAGATATTATAAAGATTTCTGTACCAAACGAATTGTAAATATTGCTAAGATATGTTTATTTTCTATTTTTTAATTCAGCGTGAAGAGTAATTTGATAACAAAACTATCGACGTTTTCAAACACTCCAAATTTATTAATTCCTATTAATGACTTACCTTATTTTAATAATACATACGTTGCACAAGTTGTAACTTTCTTTAGTCTATTTCAATTAATTTTTAAATCTATCAAATATAATAATTCATATTAAATGTCTTACCTTATTTAAAAACTACATTATTTGCACAATAATGAAATTAAGCCAAGAATATTAACTGGTTGATCACTAATAATTTACTAACCTTACTAATTATTAATACATGTATTAATAATTTTCCTTATTAGATATTACTTGCGCAAGAATATTAATTAATAAAACATGTATTAATAAATTTCCTTATTACAAATACGGAAAACAATTCACTCTTGATATCATATTGATTACATTGTTTAGTGCAATTTATCGATTTGTATCTAATTAGGTTGTTTGTTATTATTAATTTACCTTATTAATATTGAATATACAATTTCTAATATATAGTTTCTATATACAGTTTCTCATATGATTAATCGTATAGAATATATAATATTGTCAATAATTTATTAGAGAATATTATATTTATTAGCTTATCATGCAAGCTAAATCATTGAGAAACGTCCACCAATTTGCTATATATAAGACATTCACAGTAGGAGAAAGGAAGCCACTGAACTTTTTATTCTGAACTTTTTATGTTGATACTGTTTTTGTTATTTTACATCATTAAGCTTTTATATATACATATTTCACCAGAGCTGACTTTTCTTTTGGTTTATATGCAGATGTCCTATTATAACGATTTCACCACGATGCAGATAAATTTTTTATCTTTCTGTATGATTTGATTAATCGTAGATCTATTTGAATTATAATTCTTACTTTTTTAAATATGTTCATAGGTATTATTTTTCTATTTAATGATTGTTTGTTAGAGCTTAGAAGGAGAATAATGCTTTCATATGTATTTTTCTATTGGTTTTTTTAATTTACAATTTTAGTTTATATGCGCAGACCAACGATTATGACGTTTTCTCCCGTGGATCCATATGTACTTAAATCTCTCTTCACATTCATGTTATTCAGAGACATGAACATTACAAATGATCATTCATCCAAAACACGTAAACTACAATGTAAGTTTGATGCTTTGTTCTCTATGTTTTTCAAATAATTATTTGCTTATACACTAAAGAAAAAAAAATCTTTAATCAATATTTTATTATAAAAGTTAGTATAACTTTTTATACATTTTATCAACTTTGTACTCAAATATGATTTATACAATTTATCATATTATAAAATATATATCCTATAAATTCATATATGTAAACTATATAGTTCTTTTTGTCATCATAAACTATATAGTTCTATGTCAATTATAATATAACTTTATACAATTTATCACATAATAAGTTATGTATATAATTCAGAGTTAGAATATGATATGTGTAACATTTTTGTATATATTTCTAATACTAATGTTAGAGTTAAATCGGTTCTATACAAATTTATATATTAAATATAAGTGAGAAAACATAATTATTATATATTTCTATAGATTTACAATATATCAAAATCAAAACTATTTATTATTATTTAATTTTATAACCATATTATGGTATTAGGAAAGATATACCTTGTTGGTAAAGGCTTTTAATTAGTTAATTCGTTTATTAATAACTTGTCTTAATTTATGATCAATTACTTGCGCAAGTTGCACTACAAGAAAACACGCCCTTTACTAGGACGGGTTTTCCTCGTTATTTCCTAGTAAATGGCCCTTTACTAGGAAATAGCGAGGAAACGTGTTTCGTCGAAAGACGTTCATCGTAAAGGCTATTTTCCCCGTAAAGGCCTAGCTAATTTACGAGGAAAGTTTTCCTCGTAAAGCCGTGGAAAACATTTCCTCGTAAGCTCCACGTATACTTTCCTCGTAAGGGCGTAGTAAAGTACTTCCTCGTAAACTCGTAGTAGACGCTTTACGAGGAGTTTGCTAGGAAAGTTTACGAGGAATTTACCTCGAAACCTTTACGAGGATTTTACTTCGAAACTATTTTTTCCTATTAAAAAAAAATAATTATAAATTAAAATTATATATATTTAAAAAAATTAAAAAAATAAAT